>RXPK01001923.1:0-91434 GCA_004143645.1 Protaetia brevitarsis | reverse complement strand
AATTCATTTGAGAGATATATACAGGTTGTCTTAATAGGAAGATTATTGCAACACTGGGGCCACAGGCAACTAAACAAAACTTGAATATTTCCAATAACGTCTATTTTGAATACCTTTCCAATATACCATTCTGGACTAATTGAAATCCATTAAGATTTTTTATTATAGAGTAACTTCGTTATAGGGTACTATGGTATTTATTTATAACATGACGTTTCGCATATGATAACCGATCATCTATTTCTCTTTTTAAATGCGGCTCTGTAAGTATATTTTTTACGTTTCTGGCTTTATATTTATACAACTGATAGGGTATTAATAATATTAATAATTTGATTATTTATTACAGTATTTATCCAGTAAGTAATAATCCTGGATAAGAGCAATGTTTAAATGTTGGGAAGTTTCAGATTATTACGAACTTACAGGTTTCTATTATGAGGCTTATATTTTTAAAGAAAAAAATTGGAAATGTATATTTTGTAAAAATTTATTTATAGTCACAACTGCTTCTTTGTCTGATCATGCGTACATATCCTATGAAATTTCTAACTACGCAACGGAGCTAAAAACGTACAGGGATCCCAGAAGGACTAACTGGGAGTCCTACAGAGAAGATCTCTCTGCAGCAGCCCGTAACTATCCTGTAAGGATCAGGAATAGTGAGGAACTAGAGTTGGCCTACGTATGGTTGCAAGGGACCATTCTCTCGTGCTATGAAAACAACTGTCCACTAAGGGAGCGTCGCTCGCTGCTTGGTGAAGTAAAGAGCTGAACACTCTCAGAAGAGAAACACACCAGTTATTTAACAGGGCGAGAAAAAAAACGGGAAACTGGAAAGCTTTATAAGGCTAAACTAGGTACCTATAACAAAAGAATTAAAGAATCGAAGAAGAAGGCCTGAGGAAACTTCTGTGAGGACGTAGAAGATGTCCCTGATATGGTCAGAATTCACAGGATTCTGAAGAAGGACTCTTCTAATACACAGAGGTCCATTCAGCTACCGGACGGGAGGTTCACAACCACTGCGGAGGAGACTCTTGAGTACCTCCTCAGCGTGCACTTTCCCGGCTCGGACAGGGTGGACTTCGGTAAAAAGACCAATGAGACGCAGTGAGGAGGGCGTCTATGGAAGATTGGAGGAAATCAAACGATATTTTCAAACCTCATCTTGTTCGTTGGGCAGCTGAGTCGCTTGAACCGTATAAATCACCGGGACCAGATGGCGTGTTTCCAAAATTGCTACAGGAGGCAATTGGAGACATCATGGGGCCCCTCTTGGAGATATTTAGAGCTAGCCACGCGTTGGGCTACATTTCCAAGGCTTGGAGAGATACTAGGGTTGTGTTCATTCCGAAACCAGGAAAGGACAAACATCTGAAATCATTCAGGCCAATTAGTCTCACATATTTTATGCTGAAGACTATGGAAAAAAATTATACACCTAAACATTATAGAGGGAGCACTTGCGAGATATCCTCTGCATCCTCTGCAATGGGCATACCAAAGGGGCAAATCAGGAGAGGCTGCCCTGCATAGTTTGGTGGAAGGACTCGAAAGGAGCCTACATCAAAAGGGAGTTACCCTTGTAGTATTTTTAGACATCGAGGGGCCTTTGATAACACATCAACGCCTTCGATCAACCGATCTTTAATGGATCGGAACATTGACCACACGACTAGCAGATGGATTGACTGCATGCTAAGAGGCAGAGTGGTCTATGCCAAGATGCTAGATAAAAAATACCGCCATGAGGACCATTAGAGGGTGTCCTCATGATCTCGTCAGATGATTAAACGACAAAGGAATATGGACGCAGGGGACGCTGATGACATTGTCATCGTAGCTAGGGGGAAGTTCCCAGGCGTGGTGGCGAGCATCATGCGTAATGCACTGCGAATGGTGGAGGAATGGTGCCTTTCACAAGGACCCTCAGTTAATCCACAAAAAACAAAGTTGGTTGCTTTTACCAACATGAGGAAACTTAATGACCTAGGCGGCGTTAGATTGTTTGGTCAGGAGTTACTATTAACCAAGGAAGTAAAGTATCTGGGTGTTACCCTCGATGCGAAACTGAGCTGGAAAAATCACTTAGTCAAAACAACGTCCAGGGCTACGCAACTATTGTGGCGCTGCAGGAGAGTTGCCGGCAAAACCTGGGGATTAAAGCCAAGGGTGATCCATTGGCTATATACTGCCGTGATAAGACCAGCAATAACATACGGGGCAGTAGTCTGGTGGAGGAGGACAGAAGTGTCCTCCGCAGTGAAACTGCTAACCGCTGCCCGGAAACAGGCATTGCTGGGTATCACTGGTGCAATTAACAGTACAGGGACCGCCTCTTTGAAGACCATTGTGGGCCTCCCCCCGCTGGAGCTTTATGTGAGAGCGGAGGCAATGAATGCAATCCTTAGACTGGAAGCCAACAACCTGTGGCATCCCAACTTCAGGGTGGGAGGACACACTTATACTACGGGCACGATGCTGGACGGGCCATTGCTGCAAATGCCCACGGACAGCATGTCACCCGAAATTATCTTCACTGAAAAGGTGAAAATCTCCATACCGTACAGAGACCAGGCACGTAGTGAGATCACTGTTAATGATAACTGGTTCACGGACAGATCCAAATCCAGCCAGGGCACAGGAGCCGGTATTTGTGGGCCCAGTCCTAATCAAAGGATATCCATAAGCCTGGGGAAACATACAACGGTCTTCCAGGCAGAGGTATCCGCTCTTGCAGCCTGTGCAGAAATGATTGCAAAAGGGGGCTACATGAGGAGGAAAATTAATATAATGACTGACAGCCAGACTATCATTAAGGCAGTCTCGAACCCCGTAACTAGGTCAAAACTAGTTAGAGAGTGCAAACAATCTCTCAATGCACTGGCACGAGACCACACGGTGTCTCTGATTTGGGTGCCGGGACATGAGAATATAAAGGGCAATGTAATAGCCGACGAACTAGCCAAGGAGGGCTCTAAGAGACACTTCATGGGTCCATAACCCGTTTGTGGGATTACTAAGTGTTCCGCAAGAAGGGAGATTTGGACCTGGTTAGATAAAGAAAGTACAAAGAACTGGAGGTCGACTGAAGGTCAACTCTATACCATAGCGCTGATAGGGGACGGGGATGTTAGTTTCTCTGATAACCTACTCAGACGCAGTAAGAAAGAAGTTAAAACCATTACTGGGTTGGTAACTGGACACTGTCCTCTGAAAAAGCATCTATATAACACAAGCCGGGTAAGCGAACCGTGGTGTAGAAGATGCGAACTACAGGAGGAAACGAGTTTACATGTAATCTGCACATGTGAGGAACTGAAGATACTCAGGTAGAAATATTTCGGGAGGGATCTATTGGAGCCCTCGAAGGTTCTCAAGTTCCCACTGGGCAAGATACTGGGCTTTATAGGGAACACCAAGCTGCTCGAGTGGAAATAAGAGAATCAATAGGGATGGTACAAGGAGCACCTAGCTTAAATGCCCGGACATTAAGTGCCCACCCTAACTTTAATGAATGAATGAATGATGAACTGTTTCGGCTAATAAAAAATTAGGGATTCTATTTTGGGCCAATAAAAGAATAGCGATTTCGCATTCGATTGCACAACCATCTCCGTCTGGGCTATCAATTAATGTGTCAAATTTTTATGACGTTGTGTTTGCTTATAATTACGTTCATACCCTGTCTTTTTTTTTACAAAAACATCACCCTCAAAATTTCGAAAATATTCTACAATCATGATGTCATCAACAGATTGTAAATTTTGGTCAACAGCTATTTCTCGAATTCAGAGTCTAATGTAAGTTGCTCGTGTAAAAAGGACCTATTTGAATGCATCCTATAACAACAACTGTCTTAGAAAACTTATCTCAGCATTTTTACAGATTATTTAGTACTTGATAGATGCACACCGTCTTACAATATCCCATTTCATGCCAAGTATAAACACAGTTATTAAATAATCAGACTAAATGTCACTTCAACACCAACATATCTGTCATATGTGACACTGGACGTAGACAAAATCGCTAGTTTTTTATTAGCCACAACCGCTGTGACGTTTTTAGGACACAAAATGGAAATTTATCGTCTTTGAATTGATTTTACTCTCAAATACTAAAATTAAATGTTGAATTATTTTACGCATTCGTCATTGTATAACATAATAATGAACTATATTAAGACATTTTTTTTTGTATAATTTATTGAAGGACCCGAGTCTATTGGCCCCTCTAGACATGTCACCTTTCGTTAGTCTTAAAGTACACAACCCTCTTCTTAGCCGATTTTGTATCTGTTATAGTTCCCTAGATAGCAATAATGATATTAAAGCCAACGTGTACCCCTGAAATGAATCATTTGCGAACCAAGATTCATTAACATATTTTGTTCGGAATTACGTCAGGTACTTCAACTCCAAGTTCGATCACTTGACCACTCTGCAAATATATTTTTAGGTTATGCAACATTGAATTCTATAAAACCTTTGTGGAAAATTTTTGGTTCTAAAACGAAAAATATATCTGATCCGGGAGATCCAGACTTAGCTAGTATACCCTGTACGTGGGTAGCTTAAATATGAGTAATGTAACCAATTTGTTATACGTTAACAAGATACCCAGGTGTACCTTCAGAGATAGTTGAAATAAGTATCAAGAATCAATGTAAGAAATATATTACAAGAACCTAATTAAAATACCGGCAGTCCAATAAATCGTTGTTATCTTGGAAATGGATATCTGCAAAACCTTCTTCGTTAGCGTAATAAATTGATATCTACAGTAACTTGACATTAAAAACAATACAATAAGTTACGACATACATTTTTGTATTGTATGATGCAGGTAAGATGATTACATTCCACAAATTATATCTGAGCAGATATTGCTTTTCCCCAGTGATGGTCATTAGTTAACCGGGTATAGGGTGAATCATTTAACCTGGAGTGTAGTATCTCGAAAAATAAGGATCGTAAGGAGAATTTGCCGGATCGAGAATTTGGTACCTTTGAGGGGAGTATCCTTTAGCATTAAATACGCCCACCCCCAGGCTCTCTATGGGTGTGGTGCGGGGAGCAACTTTGAAATTTTGAATACAAATCCCTATCTTTTGATCGCAGATTCAGATTTTATGTTGAAAACGGCGAACAATTTGTTCGATTTTTTTTTCTCGATTCGTCACAGATGGCGCTCAGATGCTAGGTTAAAGGATTCAATGCGCAGGTAATGATGAAACGTGTGGGAATAGTTTATAAACGCTAGATTCAAACAAAAATCGCTATGGGATTTTTGCCGAGTGAGTAGTTGCGCATGATCGAGAGAACTTTCGAAGTAGCTAATATAATGTTTCAGTGATATTCCTATTAGCTTACCTTCCTTAAGTAGAACGCGTATTGGATCGACTCGGCTTGGTTGGCTCGAAAAAAGCAATCAGTAGTTTTTGCTACACGTAAATTAAATATAGGGCCGCGCATTGGTTTGGCATTTTCCGATGCGATTATATGCGAACCAATGCGCGGTCCTCCATTTCCTCCAATTCACGTATAGCAAACACTGCTGACTGCTCTTTTCCGAACCGACCGAGCCGAGTCGATACAGTGCGCGTTTTGCTTTAAGGTGTGACCACACGATCGGCAACTATCCGAACTCTGCACAAATCGTGTGGACGCGATCAACCACACGATTTGGGGTTTCCCGAACTCCGAGCACAAACGGGAAAATGCCGAACGTTCGACATGAGAGTTTAGTATTGTAGCATTGAGTAAAATGCATGAAATAATAATAAAGTATTAGAATTTTGAAAAACAGTTCTAAGATTGTATAAAATTCTAATACTTTAAGAAATATATTAAAATGTAATATTGAAATTATTGATATTAAAAAATGTTCTGAGATTTATCAGATCAAATGCGGTGTTTATGATTAGATTTAAAGAACATTTATATCATGTTAAGAATCATAATGCTGATAAATCCGCTTTAGCGTATCATTTTGTTAATACAGGACACACTTTTTCAATTAATGATTTAGAAGTAATTAAGTCTTCAAATTATAAGGATCTTAATATGTGGGAAGCTATTTATATGAAAAAGCATAATAATGGCTTACTTAATACTGATTTAACACCCCTTAATTATAAATGTTTAGAATTTATTAAAGATAGTAGTCCTGAAGCTTAATTTTGTAACCTAGGATATACTTATTATATTTACACATTTGATATTCTGACAATATACTTTTAGGTATACCTGATGATGTTAGTATATAGTGTTGCGATGAACTTAGTTTCATTCGCCTGCATAGCTATGAGTAAATATTGCAGTGCGAAGCCACATAACGAATGAAGCGAAGGCTCGAGGTTGCTTTCAAGATATGAACGGATATATTTCGTGAAAGGCAGGAGTAAGCAGCTCCGTTCACGGCATGGCTTTTATAATAGGTTACAATTTAGTTGTTGGGGAAATACCTTAGTGATAATAACTTATTGATAAAATAAATAATAAATTGTTTACATACAAACAGGTTGCTACACGTTTATTCTCGTGAAAGCAATATGGAAGATTTACTTCATGCGCAAGCCGCAATGAATGAAGTAGACTGCCTGAAGTCGTATTATGAAGCGGACGATCTATCGTGAATAATGATGAAAGTTTCGTTCCTAACACTATTAGCATAAAAAAAAACACTATTAGCATAGCTAATGAAATGTACACCAGCGACACTTTCTAATTGTACGACCTACAGGGTAAAATAGAGCCTACATGTTTAGCGTGGATAGTAGACAGATCTATGTATTAACCGGCCGCTTCGAAATGTGTAAACACAGATGTGCTGTCTGTTATTTAAAAAAAAAGCTTAGGCTGGATTTATCAATGTGCGAAGTTGAATGCATCTATTATATATTTGTTATCTTTGCGTAGGAATAAATTTATTTGATGTTTGAAGTATTTCGAATAACTGTAGTCTTATTAAATGATTTTAAAAGGTATTTTCATTTTACAGTTGAACTACGGCTACGAACTAGACCAAAGGCATGTTAATTATACAATAAATAGCAATATCACTGGGTTTACTACTTTTATTCATTTTACACGTATGCAAATAATAATGAACGTATCAAAATGGATCGCATGAAATATTTAAGGTATCCAGTATATATATAAATAACAAGATAATAGTTCCAAAGATTTTACCTCAAAAGTCTCACAATATTTTTTCAAAAGAAATACAAAATTTGAATTAGTCGTAAATCGAACAACAGTGATAGGTATAAATATAAAATGCAGGTTTAAATTAATAATTAACGATTACTTTATATACAGTGACCTGCATAAATATTGCAACATATAGGATTTTTTTTATTATTAAAACATACTAAAACTTTTTTTGGGAGATAGGTGGTGGATGTCTAGAAACCCCAAAATCTATTTTGACACACGTCACGTGAACACTAGTATGACGGTAAATATGAAAAATATGCTGTGAATCTCCACAAAGTGAGGTTAGATGACATGATATCGAAAAAAGTTATTTGAAAAAGCTGTTTAGAATTCAATTTTGAGGCGGTATGCAAATTTTTGTAAAGATAACTAAACGTCACTAAACGACAAGCCATCACGAAGGAAACTTCGACCTCGCCGCTAAAGATGTTCACTGCAAATGTGAACGAAACGTACGAAAGTAATTCCACAAGACCACGGCTCAACAGCCCGGAAAAACTTTTTACAGTTTTGTAAAGATACTTTAAAAAATTGAAAAATTACAATTTTCTAAATCTTTAATTGAATTACATATTGATAAAATTGATAAAATTGTTTGAGTATCAACCAGATTTAGAAATATCACTGCTGTTGAGCTGCTAAAAACGAGAAAAATGGAAATATGTAATTCAATTAAACAATATTTGGAAAAAATTGTGATATTCATTTTTTTTCAAATATCTTCACACAAATTTGCACACAGCCTCAGATTTGAATTCCAAGCAACTTTTTCAAATAACTTTTTTGGACATCATGTCATTTAATCTCACTTTTTTGAAATTCATAACATATTTTTTAAATTTATCGTCATACTAGTGGTCACCTGACGTATGTCAAAATAAATTTTGGGGTTCCCAAACATGCACAATCTATCCAAAAAAAAAAAAATTATTAATATTTTAATAATAATAAAAAATCCCATATGTTGCAATATTTATGCCGGTTACCGTACATATATTAATTTTCATTATGTTAATATCGAAAAACGAAGCTGCGGCGTTTTAAAAATAGATGTGAAAACAATCATTATGAATCAATTAGATTAAAAAACACAAACATATTTAGCAAAGCTATAGGGATGTGTAAAGAAAACATCTGTTCGTATACAATATTATATTTAAGGGAAGCAACTGAAAAACTTCTAATTGTGCTAAACGATGTAAGTAGGCAAGCATAAGTATGCGCCTTTGATGTATTTATTTGCCTCTATTTTATAATTTCAATGTTTTTCTATGTTTACTTACTGCCTTCTTCTTTACATTTAAAACACAGAGACCGCACATCTGTGTTTATATATTTCGAAGATGGCAATGAATGCATAGATCCGTCTACTATCCATGCTAAACATATAGGCTCTATTTTATGCTGTAGGTCGTACAGTTAGAAAGTGTCATTGGTGTACATAGTGTTTGAGGATTAAAAAACTGTTGTGAGACAGAAGTTTATTAAGTATTTCCTGTGTCAGTTATGATTTATTACCTGTTAAAATTTTGATCTCAGTTCCAGTTTTTTTCTCTCTTTCGTGTTTTATGTATTTTATATTTATGTAAACCAAATCTTACATTAAACAACAGACCGAAATAATTATAATTACTTATACTTATAAGTAATAATAAGTTATTGTATGAAAGAAAATTATATTTTGCTGTTTAAGAACTTTGCAGATTACTAATCCTCTTATCCATTTTTCTTCTTATTATTATTTACTTTATCGTTGTTTCCCTTTTATCCTTTTTTCAGTTCTGAATGTTAACGTGTTAAATGTTGTAATGGTTTTAATACGATGATATTAGTTATTAATAGTTCTATACATTTTAAATAGCCGAATGCTCTTATTTGTCGTCTTAATAACATCTGTTAATTCCCGCCCGATTTAGCAGGTGTACACATAGGTACAATAGTATTAATAGCATACATATATACAATATAATTGAGAAATAAATGTATACAATAAAAACAGATACGAATGAATAATACCAAGAAGAAAACGAATTTTGAAGGAATAGAAACGCCTACGGTTCAGTGAACTTGCGATAACAACTAACATTAATAATTAAATTAATCAAAATTCTTTTGTCCTATATGTTAAGAAAATTACATCCTGCTCAACAGTGATAATAGGCCCTGTATGCTCTTTTCTACCTGCGAATCCGAGCTGAGCCGAAGTACTTGATCTTGCTATGCGGAAATTAGTATTCGATATTTAGTCGTTGCAAGAGGCAGTTGCAGACATTAGATCTGGACGGCACTGTAACTATTAGCAAATAGGTATTTGTTAATACATAAATTTCATCTAACTTTTTACTTTTTCTATTTATATGAAGAATATTATACACGTTTAAGCCAAAACCTACTATAACGATGTTTATGTTTAGTTTATGTATAACTAAACATAAACATCTTCATCATATTTAAAACCCTACACCTTCCGACCACGAGCCGCCACTGGTAAGTACACCTACTTTATCAAACTGCCGTAGTTTTATTTGTAAATTCCAGCTACAATAAACTTAATAAATAGTAGTTATGGAGTCTCAACTACTAACTATGGAAAGTAATTGTAAGGATAACCATTTCTCAACTACTGTAATAGTAATTTTGTAATGTTCAGTTAGATTTAGCCCATAGTTTTACTCACTAACTTATGTATGTTAGAAGCTAGATTCTGTATTGCACTAATCAATAATCCTTATTTATATTTAATTCTACAGAAAATAAGATAATAACATAAGTTTCGGAAATCATCGTTCTGTAAATTTCAAACTACATCTTTTGGAACTAGTTAGAGAACGAAAATGCTAAATAGCACCGCATAAGCTTAGACAGGTTTTCATACACGCAGCACGTAAATAAACACAATAAGGATAAACACTATTATTATTTAATACAAGCGTATAACATTTGAAACTTAATCCTCTACATTCTATTTCGCAAATGTGCACGCAGGCATACGCACGAGAAAATTTAATGAAGTATATATAAAAGCGTGATATCTGCAGGTCAAAAGCTAAATAGCCATATGAACGGTGAAATGACAGTTTTACAGTGTTAGTGTACAGAGATAATTTAATTGAAATATGTTATGCTTCTGCTAGCGACACCTCAACTCTAATCTTACATTTACTTCATCATTAATGTCACACACGTCTTATTTATTCACACGTAATCGTAGTTGGAATTGTTTGACCGTCTCCTATTATTTGTTCAGCTAGAGGTTTTGAACATTTGTATTTTAACTTAGTCTGAACGTCACCTCAAAAATTAATCTAGAGTCTGCGCACATAAAGATTAATGTAGGTATAGAAATACAGAGTGTTCCAGATCCCACGCCCACTATCTTTATTTAGTTACCGATTTCACTAAACTAATGTGTCAAGAAATTTAATAGCAAAGCCTTACTTGAGGAATCAAAAAGATATTTTTAACATCCGGAAACGTTTCGTTATACCGGAATTGGATTACAAGTTTCATATGTTACATAAAATGATGTGTTTCTTCCTATTTTAGTGATTGTATGGATTCTTTTAATTTTAACACTTCATTTAATTTCATAGAAAAATATGTAGCACATAACGCTAAAACCATATCATGGCTCTTGTTTCCAACAGTACTTTTTTAAGTACTATTGACAATTTGTTTGTTGAAAAATCATAGTATACATTCTCATTTACCATTTCTTCATTTAATTACACGGTTACCGGTTGTTTACACTTCAAACATAGTGATTGTCTACTTTTTACTAGTTTCCAGTGTGGATTTTTGGGCGACCATTAATATAAACTATGACGATTTCATCTTTCCGAAAATGCGACTGACTGTTCTCACAGGTGTTAGTGCAGCAATTCCCAAGATTTGCCGGTTTTTAAGGAAGAAATTCTTGCACTAACTAAATAATAAATAAATAGCTTCGGCGACTTGAAATGGAGACTGACGTAGTGCCAACAAAACTACCAAACAACCGTTTCACAGGAATATGGCCGAAAAGAAAACTTCTCTTGGTAGTGGCCTTAAACAAAGATGCAAACGATTTAACTATATTCCTCACATGAAATGCGTCGAAGTCTACAACAAGAACAATACTGAAACTAGGTGCCTTTACAAGATCTGAAATTAAAATAAAAGAAGAATATATCCAAAAACTACAAATATCTGGATGAAATATAAAAATTAAAAGCAATCTGAAATCTATCAGCTAACACAAAAAATTGTTCATGAAATCTACATCGACGTAAATAAGGCGATCACAATTCCGAGCGCAATAAAATTTATTAAAAATATTTTATTTATTTTATTTCCACAGAGTGACTGAATCAGAAATACGATGTTAATGAAGCTGATTTTCTCGTAGCATTACCCGAGTGGTTTTATTACAAAGATAGGAATATTTAATGTTTAAAGTATCTAAGATCTTCTCGGACTGCTTCTAAGATATGCATTTCTAGTTTAACCACTCTCACGAAGACGTGGATGCAATGTTTAAAACATATTTTTTTCGTTGTTTTTGAAATCTATGTAATATTTTCATTTTCGTAAAGTCTACGAATACACAAAATGATAAGGAACGGATAAAAAAGATACATAAATATAAGAATTGAGCAGTACCTACTATACAAATAATTACCAACAAAAAAGCAGAGCTTTATCAGAATAAATAGGAAGATCGAATTAAACACATAAATTAAAGTTTCATTGTAATATTTTCTATTGGAATCACAGTAGAAAATGAAGTTACAACATTGCCATATGCCACATGCGTTCTTTGTAAAGGTATGAATCAAGGGATGTTAGAAACGAACTTTTCAGTCAAAAAAAATACGTTTGGAAAAAAATGCTTTTCTAAATTCTTATTTATTATATGTAAATTATAGCTATCTCATAAACAGATGTCAGATGTTGACACTTATTTACCGACTACAAGTTACTTAATACTTGAATGTTCCTATTTTTGATTCAGAAATCAAGGAAATCCGTGGCTACATGTACCTCTTACGCTACATTTATACATAACGTATATAAACAATAGCTGGTGAAATTTAAAATTGATTTGGGATCATCTATCTATCTATTACTTTTAAGAAATTTGAAATTAAAAAGCGGAATTAGATATGCAACCTCCTGCCCTTTGCAGTCACAGTTAGTCACAGTAATTGTTATATTCAAAAAATAGTTATGTTCAAACTAATCATGAACTTGATTTTGACATTCCTTTAGTTAATAACTACATAACTATCATTTACATCATGACAAACTCAAGGGTACGTTAAATATCAAAAATTTAAATTGCTTCAGTTATTGTGGCAATAGTCAAAGTTACTTGTTTATACATAAGGTGGATGTACGTCTTATACATGGTCCAAATATTTTAATTCTCGGTACTTTAGAAATTATAGGGATAAAATGCTTTTAAAAATCACAGCATTAGTAAAGGTTTATGAAATTTTTATTTCGTGTAATGCTTCTTTAAAAATAAAGTAAATAGAAAATAAAACAACCGCTCTGTAATTTTTGCCGATTGTAGAAGCGGTCGTAATTATATGCTGTTCTGTAATTGACCTAGACAGCAGTATTTTTGAAATTTAAGTCACGAGAGGTTTTGAGCACAACTGACGCAATTATATCTTTCGTGGTGTCTACTTTTGCTTTTGTTTCTTCAAAAAATTTCGAAATTGTAGAATAAAGGCATTGGGACGAATACAGTAACAATAATATTATAATTAATATATTAACTATAGTATATTTATAACATATCTTTTATCAGACATATATTGTATTTCAGATCGTATACCTTTTACACCTATTACCCTTTTTAAATTTTAATTATAAAATCTTATATGAAAAATCATAGACATATTTTTCTTGTGTTATACCGAAAATCGACCTTCTGTTTTATATAAGTTCGCATTTTTTTCAATTCAAAGAATCGTACACATTATTTAAATACAATTTGTGCTACGAACTCCATTTCTGTTTTTAAATTATTTATAATCTTGTCAAGATATCGATATCTACATTTCTTCTGATATTTTCTATTATACAGGTATTTGACGTAAGTTAAATTAAAAGTTTAAGATGTTCTACTGTTTATTTATATTAGATATTTTAGCATCATTATCTGTTCGATTGGAACTATGAATGTGAAATAGTTTAACCAAAATATCACCTCCGGTAGACCGGAAATAGACGTCAACTTTTTTATTTTAAATAGAATGATATATATCTTTTTTTTTTACATTTTTGGATTCTACACCCATAAATACATCAGTCTTCATTAACTATTCCTGTAGCTACATGTTGGCGTTTTTTCAGTTATTTAAGGTTTTCTTTTTTTTTTAGCAATGATCATTGCATTATTAAAAAATTAATATTTCAATTAACACTGCAATTAAAGACTACAAATTTGCTATGTTGTGAATGCAGCTATAAGCTCCAAGAAACGGTACGCACACTTCACATTCTAATATACAGGATGTTTAATACTGAGAAACAAAATGACATATTTTCGAATGCAGAAAAGTCTATTCTTTTTAATAGAATACCCTGTGCTTTAAATCGAAATGTGAATATTATCTCCTATTATTTTATATCAGCATTTCCTATACCTATCTTTAATATATTTTGAGATATGGCCGATTTTTTGTTAAACAATCTAAGCAACCCTAGGTTTAAATGTTCGTAGCTCTGAATGGGATTAATGTCAAATTCATTGACTAATCATAAATATGTGTGTATGTCATCGTAATATTTGTAATGACTCTTTTGTACAACGCAATATGAATTTAAACAACTATTCAGGCAGAAAAAATTCCTTGGTTCTGACGTGATTAGGTGAGATATATTTTCATCCGCATGCACCAAACCAGGACAATTGCTTCAGTAGTGTAGTAATTTTGTCCCAGAATTTGATTAGCTGTTTGGTGTAATGCCAAATTCAGGTTCTGGTCCTTGAAATTGCTCCCCAGCACAATTTTTTCCAAGAATGTCCGCTTACTCATTTCCAAAAGAGAGTGAGTGCCCAGGCACCCAGATCAGAAGTAGATTATTTGTCGTTCTTAATTTATTCAGAGTGTTTTTACATCTCCAGATCAGCTTGCAGTTGCTTTATGGACCCCTAATGCTTTCAACAACGCCTAACGTCACTCCAAATTTTTATTGATTTGCGCCTGATGTTTTTATCCAAGGTTCTGGAGCACACATCTAAGTGACACAATGATTTGGGTTGTTTTTGCCAATGTCGGATTCAACATTGGCCCACTTTGAAAGTGATAAGAAATTAGTTTTTATTTCTTGCTGCATATGGCGTCTTCTCCTTGTTTGTAATGCACCTTCGGCTAGTAAATTGGTGAGCACCTCCGTTGTAAATAATACATGACTGTTTATTCTGGCATGCCACCGCTTTGTCTCCTTTTTCTTAGTTAGTTTGCAGCTCGTTCAAATGTAAAAGGCTTTACAATTTCTGAATAGTGCGTATATCGGCGAGATAAGCTCATTTTGTACTTTTAATAGGTATGTTATATTCCGTACTGGCTGTTCTATCCAAGCTGTGGTATACTACGTAAGAAGCCCTTGATGTTTTTCTTGCAAGAAATTTGTTTTTACGTTTTTACATCTGAGGATGGCTTAGGAGAAATATTATAGAAAATATTATTTATTAAAAGATTAAAGATTAGAATTTAGAACACGCCAATTTATTTTCTTCATTTAATTATTTGAATATTGTTGCATTAACCAATCAGGTGCATTAGTGAACAGTTAAAGCAAATAGCTTGTTTTGAAAATGTTTATATACAGAGCAATTTTCTAATTAAACATAGCAAAATTATTACATATCTGTACGTAGAGAAACCGATTGTATCTAAAAGTGTAATAAAATATACAGGTGTCCTTTAAAAGATGATCGATGACATCATATCGTCGCAATGATAATAGATATGATTTTTCCAATCATGCCAAAAGTAAGTGTGTTTAGCGATTTTCAATATAATTATAAATAAAGATATTACGATTTTCATTGCATTTAAACGGTAATTTCTATGTTCCACAAATAACAGTTATTTGTATCACTAGGCCAGAAACTACAGTTTTGTGAGTATGAGTACGGTTTGTGGGACGAGGCGGTAGCCGAGGCCCACAAGTACGAATAGAAATTTTGACACTAGGGAGTTGACAGTACAAGTTGGCACACATGTTACATACCTTAGTATTTTGACGTTTCCGAGAATACATCTTTTTCTGTAATTTTCCTTCTAGTTTAATATCTATTTATCAATAATAAGTGCAATGAAAACACGAGTTCATCTTAGCATGGTTGAACATTAGCTTAATGACAATTTATTACACATCTGTCATGTGAATCTATAGTGTGGCCAACCTTTAGTGACCTTTTTGCCTGCCTAGGTAGGAAAACAATGGTTTTCCTGCCGCTTTAAAGCACTGCAAAATAAGTGTTTCTGGACGGAGGCGCAAAAATATTATTTTTTATATTCAATTAAAATATACGCCAACATTTTTATTTCATTTTAATTTGTAATTTATTTTATGTTTTCTTTATAAAGCATTTTTATAAAGAATTTGTAAAGCTCATTTAGGACTGTAAGATTATACAAAAAAATACAAGGTGCAGCAAAGAAACTTTTTCCAAGTACAACCATGATTTACGATCACACGGTACAAAAATTATAAATTCTAATTTGTTCAGATACACATGGAGAGAATCTTATGCTGTAACGGTACAGAGGCTAATTGCTCAAACGTTTAGAAAGATATTAGACAAATCCTATAGATGCAATTCCGCCATTTGTTAATGAAAATTGAGAATAGTTAACAGTTACTTAATAAAACAACTTTAAAAAATAGCCCCATACATACATGCATTTAATTTTATTGAAAAGTATGTGTGAACATTAAAAATTGAACAAAATTTGAAAATATACCAAAATCAATTGAAATTACGTATAGGGATGTGTAATGCAAACAGATCACAAATATTGAAGGAAAATGTATAAAATTAGTAAAAATCAATCAGTAAAATCATTTCATTTAGAATAAAAACGTTGATATCGACATTCTGCGTATACTGAAAGTGTTATGAAACTATATTTTAGTTGAATAAGTTCTAAAATTAAAACCTGCTAATGAATGCATTATCTTATAGAGCAAAAATCACTGTATGAATGCTTGTGGTTTATAGAATAGCAAGTTATACAACAAAAATCCTCATTGCAAATGTAGTTTAAAGCAAACAAAAAAAAATACATATATAAGAGGCTTATAATCCGAGAGTCAAGTTGGTATATGCAGGTATGTACGATCGTATCAGACTGATGATCTCTGATTCAAAGTTTCGTTAAAACTGATGCTACTATGTCTGTACAATAGTATACAACTGCATAATGTATCAGTAAATGATTTTATTATGCATACGTAATGCTGGAGTAAATTCATGTACGAGTGCAGGATATTCCACTTTATGTCGCTTCTATCAAGGATGTTTTATCTACAAGAAGTATCTCGCGAAATAAAAGTGACAACGAAGATCTTCGCATTGACATTAATAGCATTGATGTGCCTAATAAGCTTTTTAACTTATTATTAGCTTAGTTTAGCATTGTTACTTAAGTGAACGTCAATTTTTTGTATCATTAAAAGGAATAGAATGTCGCAGTAGACAGCCAGATGATCCAGCTATTGTAGGAAATCTCCGTAATTGCCAAGTTTTTCAGGGGCATTTTCCTTTAGAATCTACCCTTTAGGAGGTAAGATAGATAGTGAGATACCTACACATCGAAATAAAATATTAGAAATTATATTATAAACATTTTACAGCAGATATTGACAGATCAAGTTTGGATCTAAGTTCAGTTCGAAGGAACATTTTTTTTTTTACAGTGTTTTTGCCTAAATTTAGTTTATTAGAATAGAGAGGTTAGGAAAACTAACCCGGTAGTATGTATATATGGTGTAGATAGGGACGTAGAGCAGAATAAATGATGAGATTGTTTATTAAATCAAAATTATGTTGTTAAGGCAAATTTTGATAGCATAGAAAGCTTAAAAAAAGAGATTAGGGTATTTAGATATTTTGCGTCTAATATGGATCGTGAGTGAGGGGTTAAAAATGCAGTTTGTTCTGTAAGTCCCAAATTAAGATAACTTATTATCAATTTAAATATAGATATGTTATGGCGAACTTGCCTAGTTAGGGATTATAATTCGGTTCTATATTGTTTTAATTTTTAGGTACAGGGCATATAGTTAAAAATTGTAAAAATTGTAAAAATTTACCGCAAAGCGCCGTAAATGCGAAGGTAAACATAAAAAAAGGCTGAAAATCGCAATTTATTAAATGCGTGGTTTGCGAATATTAAAAAAAATTCTACTGTAAATATCAAATATGAAGTTTTTTCCGAAAATTGTATGTCGCTCAAAAAGTTAATAGATGCGGATAAAAAACGCATAAATTATAATGATTAATAACACTAGTTTAGTATTAATCATGTTAGGGGTATTGAAAATATTAAATGTATACAAATTAATTTAGGAAGAGGGAGAAGAGCGACATACAATTTAGTGGAAAAAATTGTTAGGGATAATATTAATATGGCGTTTATTCAGGAACCGTATGCTATTAAAGGGAAAGTTTGCGGTTTACTGATGCGTTATAAAACTTTTTATGTAGGGGATGATGATCATCCAATTAGAGCAGCTATTGTAATTACACATAATTAATTAAGGAGATTATTATTAAGGGATAAAAGTAATGCGAACATTATTACAGTTGAAATTCAAAATTCTGCGGACTAAAATTCATTGGGATATCTTTATATATTTCTCCAGAGCAAAGACATTCTGGGGAGTTTGATAATAATGTTGGCATTCGTAGTAATGTAATAAACGAATTATTAAGAGTCGATTAGGAGAAATAATTTTGTCGGGCATAGCGGTAGTAGTTTATAGATGTAACAATTGCGAATAGAAACGCGTACGGTTTAGTTAATCATTGGGCTTTATTAAATGAGGAAACGCTTTCAGATCATAAATTTATAATTTTGCATTAATAAAGATTATAGGCCTGAGAGTATTGGTTCAAGGGGTGGGTTTATGTTCTAAAAAAGCTAATTGGGAATCGTTTAGGGAATTCATTATTAGAGAGGTCACTGATTTAGATAGGGAATTAGATGATAGTAGGTAAGGAATTATTCCTAAAGCGGGTAAAACTGATATCCAAGTTGTTATATGTGTATTAGTCTATTACCGATTATCGGAAAAGCATTAGATAGTTTAATTATAAATAGAATAGATTTTTTTTTATGCGATTACAAAACGCTATGAAGGTCGGAGGGTGATTGTGGTACAGGGGGGGCTTTTGTTGTTTATAATAGGGGTATTGAAATACATAATCAAAAGTTTAAATTAGGTGATCATTGCAATATTTTTCAGGCAGATTTAGTTGCAATAAATCAGGCAGTAGTTTATAGTGGGCGCGAATGGGAATTTGTGCGGGACGTGAGAATTATAACAGATAGCTTATCTGTATTATATAGAGGCGTTAGGGAATTTAAAAAATCCGACCGATTTGTTGTTAGATACTTGGGATATGTTGCGCGAGGGGGATATAAAACTTTTTTGAACTAAGGCTCATGTTGGTACAATCAATAATGAGATGGCGGATCAATTAGCGAGAGAGGCGGTGTCTAGGGGAGCTTGATTATTAGATTTGGGCTAATTTCGGCTAGTGTAGTTAAAAAACTTGATAATGATTGGCAGAATAGGTGGGATAATACCTTAAATGGGAGGTGGACTAGGAAATGTATAGATAGCCTTACACGTTTTAGGGGAAATGAGGGTTAATTTATCGTATCAGGTGGTAGAATTAATAAAAGGTCACGATGACTTTAAATCATATTTATGTAGAATTTGGAGGGTTAATGATTCGCTTTGCGAATGTGGTGGAGTAGATACATCGGGGCATGTTTTATTTGCTTCCACTCACTGATGAGTGGTGGTCGCGTACGGAAGTTAGGGCATTAACTAGGGGATTAAATTGGTCGCGACGCGAAACAGATATTAGAGATAATGAATCGGTTGAATAGTGGGAATTTTTTAGTCATGTTGCTAAAGAACTAGATAGGTTACGGCATGATATTTAGATAGTTAGTAGGGTAGCACGTTTATGAATGAATATTTTATGCTCTCTAGTGGTCGGAATTAGTGTTAAACTACAAATATTTAAAATATAAATCTTTAATTTAATTATTCTGGTTAGAATAATTAGGATTAATGTTATTATTAAGTACTAGAATAGGTACTGCTGTTGTTTTGTTTGTTTTTAGGTCATCATCTCTCCTGTTTTAACTTACAATGTGTGAAAAAGGGAGCAGCTACGCGAGGACGGCAATGCTGTCGGAATTTGAGGAAACGCGGAGGCTGCTTCTTTAGCACTCAAAAGGATAATAATAATTTGTGGCTATCAGTAATAAGGTCTGGGACTTCTTCCCAGATCCTCTCAGAGTAAAGTTTTTGCCATGGTTTTTCCTTACTCCGTGGCCATTGATTTTACATAAGTATATTACATATAATCCATGTCCTTGGCGAATTCTGGGAGTTAACGAAAGTCGTTCCATGGGCGCATTTAATAATAACTGACAGCTGACCGATTTACAGTAGGGTCGCGATCATGTGAACTAATCATATTTCACTTATTTCATCATTTCAGAAAAGTAGCATTCATATGGTCGCGAGGCTACTGTATTATATTTTTGTTATTAAGAATCATAGGGAAACTATTTAGTTAGAGTAGTGTACTAGTAGTGTAGTACTTAGAATAGGTAGCCTCGTGTAGTACCTTTTTAGGTGGAGCACGGGGTTGGGATGATTTGTAATAATTTAGTTTTCATAAATAAAGTGTCCAGTAAGCAGAAGCAATTGATTGTTCCCCAACAAACAATTGCATAGACACACATCATAGGAGGGATTACTCAATATTATATTGAGTATTACTCATTGAAGAGGACATCTAATGTCGTTTAACAACATAAACTTCTCCATTTTGCTTTCTTGTACTTCTACCTATTTCTTTCTTACCCCATTTACCCAGAAACCAGACAAGTCCATTTTTTGGCGAATTTTAGTTTCTCAATTTAACGCATTTTCCTCAATGTTTGTTTTCCGCTTTCACGCATAAAAAAAATAGATACAAGAGCCTTTTGCGCCATACTCTTCAAAAATAAGTTCGCACAGAAATATGCTACGAATCAGTTCCTTTTTAATTAAATTAACTCAATTATTGTTTCAGTTCCTTCGTATAAAATTCTCGACAGCTCTGCTCTTCAACAATTCCTCATAACTTTTTTCTTGTTGGATTATGAATTGCTTATATTACAACCCAATAAGTTGACGATATTTTTCATTTGTGTCATTAAAAGTCAACCTGTCGATATTTTTTCAATGAGGCACAGTCCAGCAAAATTGACTTTTTTTTTATTTCTTTTTTCAAAATATATTTAGTTCGGAGTTTCTTTATTAAATTTACAACGTATCAATCTACTAGTTTTTATAAGTGCCTCAGCTCATATACTCTTGAACTTATTCTGAGGATTAAAAGATGCAACGGTGATTTTTAACGAAATAACAAGAAAAAGAAACTTGACTTAAATAAGCGAGCATAAAAAAAGAACGTCGAAAGATGGTTGTACGCCTCCAGAATCGTTTATTTTACAAAACCGCATACCACTTCTCAAATTTAATCGTATTGTAATCTTATGTAATTATGCAAATTGACGGGATTTATCAGTAATTATACATATAAACCCGTCTGTCATTAATAAATTGATATGTGAACTTAATTACAGGCGGGTTGCAAGAAATTCAGATGTTTTTAGGATGTCGAGTTTGTAATATTTATCAATGAAAGCAATATCTGCTGGTTTTACAAAACAGTTACATAATTAGCGTAACGATAGTACACGTTAACAGAAAGTGTGTTTGTACTGAAGGTGTTAATTAGCCACTTACGGCATATTCCAGCACAAAAACATTAAAAAAACCAACAGAGTGCGATGTTAGATAAGCACAATACAAAAAACGTAAACGGGGTCAGGTTTATAACGGTCCAATCCTGCTGGGGAATTTTAACAATAACTTATAGGACGCGAAGAGTTTCGAGAATGAGTATATGTGAGCCGGAAAGATTTTTCTTTTAGCATTGGTGATGTGCCAGGGACTCTGCGCGCGGATACCTCGTTTTGGACTGCAGGAGTATATCAAGATCAAGGCGGCAAGGTGCGATTCGATTTGTTTATTGCACATGGCGTGGTTGAATAACCGGATCGTGGCCATCTAGTGTATCGTGACCCGAACTTCGTCGTGGTTGTCTACGACCTTGTCCGTGTGGAGCTCGCGAAGTTGCGCGACTTCATCAAGGCTGTTTGTCGGAGATGGGCCGCGTCTGAATGCGTACTGTTGCGGGTTGCGCATACATTCGTCTATGTCGCACTATCATGTACTTTTCGTAACTAGCGTCTCTAATAGGCTTATAGAAGCACCCAATCGGATGCGTTTATTTTCATGAAAGCACCAGTGCTATGATAATTACTGCAGGAAACATGTACAATTTCCCCTATTCCTTCTTCCTCGTTTTCATCAACGATATAACTGTTTATTTGTAGGGCCACGCTAACCCGCTTGTATAACGTAAAAATACAGAGATTTTCTTGCAATGGGTATAACTTACAATGAGCGACATATTGCAAACTATCTTCCAAAATTTCCGAATTGTACTAGTTCTTGCCTGTTCTATTTACTCTTTTTATTATACATAATATAAAAATGGTCATTAACGTAAAAAAAATCTTAGCAAAAGTAGCATAATAAGATTGATATTATTGGTAAAAGAAATTGTGATTTTATATTTTTTTATTTTGAAGTGTTAAGTAAGCATATTAAATTAAACATTTTTTTTATGTTTTTCATTGAATCCACTTTATCACTAGTTGTTCAAAGTTATTGCCGTATCGTTGAATACCAATTCTCGCTCAACGTATCCATGAACTGGTCATAATCTAGTAGGCCTTGGTCTTGCCATCGAATTGTCGCCGCAGCTAGGCTTGCCAGACCCAAAATGGAAAAGCCGAACTCGACATTATATTTGGCCGGACATTTTACCCTTAAAGCCGGACTTCACCACTTTCAAAGCCGGACATACCTACCTTATTAAAAAAACATGTTAGGTATTTCTTTTATTGTTTATTACTTGTCAACCATAGTTTTATTACAAATTATATCTTATCTGTGATTAGTATACAGGATGTATCAGATATAGAGGTAAATATAATAATATGTAGCAGCTGTAATCATATGCAATCAAAAAGTCTTAATGCACAGGGGGTCTATCTGTAAGCATTAACGAGAAAAAAATATTTTATAAATGCCCTGGGGTAGAGCCGCACCTGTGCTCAACCTAAATGCTGTCCCGAATACCCCCACATACCACTATCATTCAGCCATTACCGCTGTTAATTTTGTCTGGATCGCCGCTTGGACTGCAAGCTACTTCGAACATTTTATTTAAATTCTTCCCGTCTCGAAAAACGATCCTTTTCAGAACCATCATGATTTCATATAAAGAAAATTTAAGCTTGATGCACCGGCAAAAGCGCGGGAATGTATAGATTCATTTTTGCGCGACATCATAGTAAAAAGGCGTGTTTGCAAATTTTCTGTATCTACGTTTATTTCTGTGTAATTCGATTCAATTAATTTTGCGTTATATGATTAAATAAATCCAAAAGAAATAACTCAGATTTATGTAGCACCGTTTATTAACAACTAACTCTCGATTCGACAAAGCAAAAGAAAAATATTTACGTTTTTTATAACTACTGAAGTCGCATATCCGGTGAAATTCGAACGTCTTATCAGGATTTTAAAAGTAATACTTTGTAGACGCACGTAGAATGCTCTTAACAAATGAGGAATGTTTATTTTATAAAAATAAGAAATTTA
Source organism: Protaetia brevitarsis (assembly GCA_004143645.1). Taxonomy (NCBI): domain Eukaryota; kingdom Metazoa; phylum Arthropoda; class Insecta; order Coleoptera; family Scarabaeidae; genus Protaetia; species Protaetia brevitarsis. Next base: position 68,170 of record RXPK01001923.1, on the reverse strand, counting down.
AAATGCCTCAGTTTTGCTATTTTTACAAGAGCACACTGGCCCATTGGCGTTTATTTATTCAGAATGACGTTAAATGAATTTACGGCATACCATTAAGAATAATATTAAATGAGTGCAATGTATTTATACATAATACTACGTTTAGCGGGTGCTTAACATGACGCTTCCTTGCATCAGGCCCGGACTAAAGAATTTTTGGCTCTAAATTTAACTTTTTTTATTCTTTAATGATGAAATCCGCTTTCGGTGGGTTTGTGCTTTATATGTCGTGTGGTTAATACCCAAGCAAAATTTACTTTTTTATTTGATACACCCTGTATAACTAATAACAAAAATCAGCCTTATCACTTAGTATTACAATTTTAATTAAAACATAAACAACGGAACAACCCTATAAACTGTATATACATTCAAAAAAATAAACAAAAAGAGCCCTCTTTTGGCACAATAAATTAAAAAGTTTCTTATTAAATATAAGAATACATGAAAATTTCATAAAGAATAACAATAATAACTCACTCAATGCTCATTTTAGCACTTGCACCTATTTTATCAAGAACATCGTTTTCCTTGGAAATCATATCGTAAAAATCTTGGCACGTTAACTTTAAATTGCATCATTTTTGTGATTGTGTCTGTTCGAAATTTATTGTGTTCCTTTGCCCATTAATCGTTTATCAAAGAGAAAGCCCTTTCAACATTTGCGCTATGGCCTGGTATAGAAAAATTATATTCTCCCAATTTCAATAGTTCCGCATACAATTCTTCGTTGTGAAGCAATTTAAAAAGTAAGTAGTCCACTTTTGATGTGCCAATAGTTTTCTAAAGTCAAAGTCATTCTTGTTCCACCTTATAAATGCCACAAAGTTCTGCTATTGATCAAAAAATTTATTGTTATCGAACTGTATATTTTTCTAGACAGTGTTTATCATTCCTGCTGCTTGTTCCCAGCTGGGAACATCAGTTAAAGTCATCCACTGAAAGTGCTTTAATTCGCTGCTAAATGCATTTGTCCAGGAGTTTAAGTATTTTTTAGCAATTTTATGCACATTATTCATGTTTTCTTAAATTATTCAACCTGATCTTGATGAATCTCTGTCAATCTGCGTAAAATTCCGAGCACTTTGATTGGACAAAATGTTAGCTCCAGTCTTTGATTTATGTTGTTCTGTATATTTGTGAGTATTGCTCAATGACTTCATTGATGGATAAATCTGCAGTTTCAGTGTATCTGATTTGGCTTTGGTATACAGACATAAAAGACTGCAAGAGCCATAGATAACACTCGGAAAAGTCGTTTTCGAAAAAATATTATGTTCTCGGCGGGTAGGTTAATGAGATGCCTTTAATGGTTCGAACACTTGCAATATTCTCTCTATAGCGGGATAAAGGACGCCTGGCAGCACTAGTAGCAGTTGCCTCAACGTGGTTACGAAGATAAACTAAATCAATTTTTTTGTCTTCATAACACCCCACAATAGAAATCAAGGGGGTTAAGGTCGGATGACCTAGGAGGCCAAGGAACAGGACCACTTCGTCTAATCCACTTATTTTCAAACACATTATCTGAATGTTGGTAAATTAAACGATTGAAATGCGTAAAAAAAAGAAACACATTTATCGACGTACATACATTTAAAGGAACTTCTTCCAATAGTTCCATCAAATGATTTTGAAAAACAAGAGATAATCATATCCATTCAATCGATTTGGCAAAACAAAGGAGCCAAGTTGTCCAATGGCCAGTCCGCCCAAACGTTTATCCAAAATCTATGCTGGAAATGATTACAACGAACAGCATGTAGATTTTCGACAGCCCAGATATGAGTATCACGACAGTTTTTATACCATTACGTGTAAAGTTGCATCCCCATTATGCCGAGTAGCCTTGACGATCGGCGTAATGGGGATGCACCTTTAGCGTTGCTTCATCTGTCGCCAATACAATAGAAGAAAAGTTTGGTATTTCTGCAATTTTTGTAGACACCATCGGTAAAATTGTAAACGTAAAGTGATCTCCAGATGGATTTCGTAATTGATGTATTTGTGTATGTATGTAAATAGAAGGGTGGTGTTACACTGCGACCTAAAAGATCTATTGTGTCCCCTATTCTTGCTGCTTTACAGCTGGCCTTCCAATCCTATTCCTTTCAGAAAGTGTAGGATGTCAGAGAGCCCCAGTCTAGGTAAGTCTCCCTCTTCGATTTCACATGCTCCCAGGTGCAACGCCCTCGAGTTGCACAGTGCTACGCAGTTTGAGAGGAGATGAATGGATATTTCATCCTGTTCCCCACAAAATCTACATTCAGATTCCTTCTCCAATCCAAGCTTACTCAGGTGTCCTTTCAGTCTACAATTGCCTGAAAGTATTCCTGTTAAAATGCGAACGTTGTTCTTACTCAGGTTGATGCATTCTGTAAACCTCTTCTGGTTATAAGTTCCCAGAAGAATTTTACTTTGCCTCATTCCCTGGAGATTTTCCCAGCAACTGGATTTTCTCTGCTCCATTTCTATTTTTAGTTTCTTCAGTATTGTACTGCTACTTAACCCGTAAAAGGATTCAGGCCCTACAAAAGGCATTCCAGCCCCTTTTTTTGCGAGATTATGAGTAATTCATTCTCGCGCAGTGCTCGCCAGATAATTCGATTTGAAACATTTAATTGGCCAGATATTTTTGGAATACTGCTAGGAGGATCTTCTTCAACCAAATTAAGACTTCTTTTTCGGTATCCAAAATTCGTTGGTGTCCGTCAGGTCTCTAATATTTCTCTTATTATGTTACTTCTGTTATAATATTTTTACGTTAATGACCTCTTGAAAATAAAATCACAAGACCGGAAACTCTCTGTACAATGTATACATGTGATAAAGATAATTTTTCTCAACCTCAATAATAACAGAAGAACTGAGGCATGCGTATAGAAGGCACTACATCCACTGTTCGCTTCTTGCATCATCACTAAATTTCTCTTCGCAAAAGACTCATAGTCAGTAGGTTTCTCTGTCTTCTCAAGTAATGGTCCAATGTGTTGTGATGTCTCTAATGAATGCTTGATGCAGTGGTGTCAGTTTCTGTCAACCTTACTGATTCATCCTTCGTTCGGTTTGGTTGTTTCTTACCTCTCTTTCTGTTTTCCCTTTCTCTTACTATCTCCTTTTTCCTCTTTATCTTTTCCGTTGTCTTTGCCTTTTTGCCGTATTTTTTTTTCTTCAAGTTCAAATATCTAGTAAACCATGCATTTGCTTAAATAGACAAAAGTTTATCTGGATTAGGCTTGCAAAGATGCAAATCTTTCTCCATTTAACTCCAAACAACTCTTATGGTTTTCGAGATCACCAAACTAATAATGAAAACAAACTCACCCTGTATAATTGTTCTTATACTTTATGCAGGAGCTATAGAAACTGTATTAACCTTTCCTTGCAGTGCATTTTACACAAACTTAGGACGTGTAGCTTGTGAGATGCTTCTGAAAAGAATGCAAACACGCACATGAAAATACTTGTGAGATAAACCTTTAGGAATTCTACAGCTTACTAGAAAAGGAGAATGAAGCGAAAACTATTTTAATTGTAATGTAGTTGTGTATCAATTAATCTTACCAGTTCTTTCCTTTTTGCCTAACCGGATTTCTTGTATTCATGAATTAATTTTTTCCGCAAAAAAGGAACCCATAAAGTTTCAGTAATCTATCATTCCCTTCTGTAAAGTATTTTAATAGTATGCAATTCGATTGTATAATTTTTTGATAGTATACAGAGAGGTTATACGTATACTTTCTTCTGTCGTACTGAAAAAATGCGAGAATTTTTATTATATAATGTAAAAATATTTTTTGTCCAACATATATTTTGGTGTGATTCTGTGCCTATTTATATTTTCACTGTAGTTTTTTTTAGTTATGGGTAATTTTGAAAAAAAAAACTTTTTTTAATATTATTATTATTATTATTAGTTGATAATAACTAACCTACGGTATTCTAGCAGACGAGAGTGACAAAAAAGCTAAAAGATTCTAACGCCCTGAACATGTCCAGTACACGAACCCTTCATAGCGCTATGTTCTTCGTCAGCTTATTAAAACTCAAGCAGCCAACTTACCTTTATAGTAAAATAAGATTTTGAAATCAGAAACATGGGTCGAAAACATTATATCCAAAAAACCTAATTACGATTCCAAAACATTTACACAGAAGGAATTTTTAAACGTAGTTTTACTTATAACGTAGCAAGGATACTAAACAGTTTTACCAAATGTGGACATAAACGCCCGAAAATACATTCCATAAATTATTATCAAAAGATTGTAGATCAGCCAGTGGTGACGCTAAAAATTCTTCCATTATTTTCTTTCCTCAGATAAACGCACTCCGTCGAGTGTCTTCATAGTTTTATTGCGAGATCAAATTAGAGAAACATTTTAATACAAAAATGATTGATATAAATTTGACGTCGGGTATGGTTAGGTCGCTTGTTAGCTTGAATAGCATATGGGCTAGTGAAAAGAAAATGTATTTTAGCATAATAGAATTAGTAACAATCCTTTTTAACAAAGAATTGCCTTACTAAAACATTATTTAAGTATTTGCTAGGTATAAGCGTTCAATTGAGAGTTTTCATAAATGAAAAATTACAGTATTTTCATGCAGCTTTTGTTTTGTGAAACTGTTTGCTTGCTTCATAAATTCAAATACAAAAAGTCAAGAGGCTGTAGTGTTTCTGGAGACTCCATGTCAGATAACGAACAAAAATATATTCAAATATGAGAAAAAAATAAAAACTAAGTGTTCTACATTAGCGCTTTACATCAACATGTACGTGTAAGATGCCAAAGATGATGCCATGATACTTCATGAAATTTTACTGCGATATAAACTAAACGGTACAATTGTAACGATGTCAAACCTAGCAAAAGATATTTTTTATTTACTGTTCGCACGCAGAACATTTATATGATCGTAGAATGAAATGGGATTTTGTTAAATCTAACTTTGCATTTACACGGTAAATTGAATTTAATTCGTACATAAATTGTCATGCGATAGCTGGTTTTCGTATCATGCAAGTGGGTACATCACGTTCGTAATTAGATAAGTAATGCTATTAAAAAGTTGCAATAGTATGCAGCGTGTGTATACTGTAAAAGCAGGAAGTTGTTTACTGACAGATTTATGGAGATTTATTTATAAACTGAATTAATTCTACAAGCACCTAATGTTTACATAGCTTAGATTTTATGCCGGTAACTTCTTATCCTAAGATACGAAATATTGCGTACTAAATGTTATACGGTTTATCCTATACTATAACAGTAACATAAAAACAGTAACATAACATTTTGAACATTAGTATTATAAGATATTTTCTATAATTTATAATAACTATAAAGAAATATTAAATGCTAAAAAAACGGATATCATAAAATATATATCTTATAAAGGAGTTTCTGTTACTCTGTTGAAAGAGTTATATGCCGTGCAGTATAGCAGAATAATTACGTAAAATGAAAAAACTCCATGGATGAGCACAGAATGCAAATATATTTTCGAATTTTATAAGGAGATACGTGAAATGTGATTAGTTCACATAATCGCGAATCTACTATAAATCGGTCAGCTATCAGTTGTTATTAAATGCGTCCACGGAACGACTTTCGTTATCTCCATGCATTCGCCAAGGACATTGGTTATATATAATATACTTATATACAATCAATGGCAAAGAAGTAAGGGAAAACCATGGCAAAAACCTTACTCTGGAAGGATCTGGGAAGAAGTTCCAGATCTTGTTACTGATAGCCGGCAAATTATTATTATTCTTCTAAGTGCTGAAGATACAGCCTCCACGTCTCCTTAATTCCGACAGCCATGCCGTTTTCACGTAACTGCTCCCTTTTTCACACATCATGGATTGGAAGTTGAAATAGGAAAGAAATAATGACCTAAAACAAACAAAACAACAGCAGTACCTATTCTAATACTTAGCAATAACTTAATCCTAATTGTTCTAACCAATAGTAATTAAATTAAAGATCTATATTTTAAATATTTATGTATATACTATATATCCTAACTATGCTAAAACTATAGTTTAACACTAATTCCGACCACTAAAGAGCATAAAATATTCATTCATAAATACGTACTACCCTGCTATCTAAATATATTGCCGTAACATATCTAGTTCTTTAGCAACATTATTAAAAAAATCCCATCATTCGACCGACTCATAATCTCTAATATCTGTTTCACTTCTCAGGCAAGTTAATCCCTTATCTAAACATGTCTCGCTGTTTCTACCCCACCACATTCACAATGCAAACCATTAACCTTCCCAATTATACATAAAAATGATTTAAAATTACTATGACCTGCTATTAATTCTAACGCCTGATATGATAAATAAACCCTCATTTCCCTAAAACGGGTAACGCTGTATCTCTCGCTGTATAAGCTATCTGTTATAATTCTTACGACCTATATAAATTCCCATTCGCGCCTAATATAAACGGCTGCCTGATTTATTGCAACTAATTTTGCCTGAAAAATATTGCAATGATCCCCTAATTTAAACTTTTGATTATGTATTTCAATACTTCTATTAGAAACCACAAAAGCCGCCCTGTAACACCTCACCCTTCGACCCATCCATAAAAATTTCTAAATCATCTCCAAAAGTACGTATAAATTTATTATAAGCAATACTTTTTAATTCCGCAGGATGAATTCGGTCCCCTTATTTCTAAATCGCCTGGTTCTAATCTAATTCCCGCTGCCGTAATTAAACCCTCAAACTCTATTTTATTCTCATCCCTACGAAATTTGAGTTCCCTCAAACGTAAATCTACTGGTAAAGTACCTGAAATAATGCACGCCGCAACTGCCGAAATAGATGAATACGCGTTCGCGCCCCTAACCGTTAACAATCTTTGCGCCCTAATTATTTTTTTGTTTCTTTCATTTTACACGCGTCTGCCCATATCGTTCCCGCCTACAACATTGCCCGTTCTATAACGCCCCTGTAAATAGTACCCACCGTGATCCTAGCTGACGCTCTAATATATAATCTCTAATTATTACTCATTTCCCTACTTTTCGCGGAATATACTGAATATGTGCTTTATATATATATATATATATGTATTATATTTAATTTATCATCTAAAATAACCCCAAGATATTTAACAAAGTCTTTGTAATAAATTCTACCCTCCCCTAGTTTAAATGTAGGCTTTCTTTGCCTCGGTTTACCAAAAAATTATCGCCTCTAATTTGTCCGCATTAAATTTGAATTTATTATATAAACTTCAATTTGTTAAAGCCTGATTAGCCGTATTTTTTAACGTATTATATTGCCCAGCTTTAGCTAATAACGTAGTATAATCCGCGTACGCGATTATCTCTCAACCGTCTCGTAATATAATTTCAAAGAGACTATCGTATAAAATATTCCAATATCCCGGTCTTGAACGCTAACCCTACGGACAACCCTTAGTAATTTCCCTTGTAATACTAACAGCCGATTTCTCAACGATCGCGACTCTATCAGAGAAATATCCGCTAGCGATTCTAATTTAATTTACCTGGGCAACTTTTACGTTTTAATTGTACTATAATTTAGGTCAGCAGGCATTATCAAAAGCACGTCTAATATCTAACGATATAATCGCACTATATACTTTTTCTAACCTAGCGGTTTTAACAAAATCTATCTAATGCCTTTCCGATAACCGGTAATAGACTTATAACTACTTGTATCTGTCATATCAGTTTCACCCGATTTAAGAATAACCTTAACTAATTGACGTTTCCAGCAAGCCGAAAAAATGTGTGTATCTAAACTTTTATTACACAGTTCCGCGATAAAATACGGCACTGCCTCATAAGCCCTTAACGCAGTATATACCTTACATTGGCAACAGTGATTTCTTTATATAAAAACTCCAGACATTTCGTTCATAGGCTAAGTGGACTGACCGTAGGTTCCCGAGATTTGCCAAAATTCCTATATCCGATAATATCCATTTAATCCTATCTTCCAATTTCCAACCGGACGACTTAGCTGACTTGGTGAAAATCTGCCTTACTTCTAACTATTTCTATTTCCGGAGCTGTTACTTCGAGCGAGTTTCAGGTGCAGCCATGAGTTCCCCTCTTTCTCCTGTTATTGCCAACATTTATATGAAGGCGTTTGAACAACAAAATCCAACCTTGTATTCTTAGAAACCGAAATACTGGGTTCATTCTTTAAAGAATTAATTTCCTCACTTTCCTTAATTCACAACATAGCTCCATTAAATTTAGCATGGAAGTCGACTCAGACATTACTTTTCCTTTTCTAGATGTCATGGTGAATCGTGGCTCTGATGGTTCTTTGGGATATTCCCTTTACCGCAAACCTACACGTTACGATCGTTACCTAAATGCCTTTTCACACCACATTCCTGTCTAGAAGAACGGTCTCTTAAATTCCTTAGTCGAAAGAGCCATTGCGATATCTGAACCAAATTCCTTATCGAGAGGGCTATTCCATGTTACCGATCCTCTAATCAAGAATAACTATCCTATACACCAGATTCAACGTAGCATATCGACACCTCCTTCCTAAATCCACTTAAAAACGGCAACATGCAGCTATAGGAATAACTAATGAATACTGACGTATTTATGGTCGTGGAATTCAAAAATGAATAAAAACCATATCATTCTATTTAAAATAACAAAGTTGACATCCATTTCAACCGGAAGTAATATTTTGGTTAGAGTATTTTACATTTATAGTTCCAATCGAACAGGTAATGGTGCCCAAATCTGAAATATAAGTAAATAATAGCACATCATAAACTTTTAATGAACCACTTACTTGGAATAGCCTGTATATACGCTTATGCGTTGCATGCATTATCGCCAAGAGACACTAAAGAGCTTCAGTAAAAACGACACACGACATGTCTTTCCATTGCGAAAATTTCGACGGCGTAATTTTAGCGGCTTAAAGTCAATCAAGTAAAAAAGTCAAAGTAAAATGACTAATTAGCAAAATTTTTGCAAATATATTGAGTTCAATATCCTAAAATTGTCATTCATCATAACTTTTCCTAATATTCGACTTTAACATTTTGTAATATTTTGCATACTTACAGTCAGTTCTTTTGCTTTACGCTTTTGTCGATGCATTTCACTTTTTGTTAAATGATTCGATTATCTTGTGGTTCTGGCCTTGTTTTATCATCAAGTAAAATCCATTTCTGTCAAATGCAGCCCTGTTAATGTTATATAGCAAAATTAAACCCAAAGAGATTCGGAAAAAAACAGCTACAAATAAAGAAATAAATTAGTAGTTACACTTTCAAAGCAATGATAAATAATGTTTAAACTAATTAAATTAATATTTTTTCCTCTACTAAATTATATTCTACATTTTTAATTTAATCGAATAGATGTTAATGTCTCAAAACGAATTCTTAGTCGTTTTACAGTATATTATTTGAATTCAGGTTCGCCACTGTACACATTTACATAAGGAAGCTGGCGCTCATACCTTGTACATGGTTCGGAGAGTGCATAAAAGTACATTGGCATTCCAGGGACCCTTTTTTCGTTTTCGCCTCGACCAGAAATGTCGTTAATTAAGACCCTCGAACAAGTTGCCTTAGCGGTACTTCGCGATTGATGCCCTTGTCGGCCTTACGAAGATAAATCTTACTTTTTGCGAAGTTCAAAATCCTGATATCGTATCGGAGATTAACTCTCCCAAGCGAGTTGCCGAAATGTTTGCATTCCACTGCGGTTGGTTATTCCGGGATTTTCCGACACTGCATGTGTCTTTTGATAAATCTCTGGCAGGGACATAAAATTACGTAATAATATTCGTTGTACACATAGGATTCCCGCTGATAATTTTTATACGCTTATAGGAGCAAAAAAAATAAAATGGCATATATGTCATATTAGTGGTAAATTATCATTTTACCGAGAAGTTTTTTTCTTGTTTTACAACGCTTCATCGAGAAGATTCTTTTCGTTTTTAAAGATGCGAAAGATGGTTTAAAACGAACTAAAATTTGCATAAAGTATGAAGCTTATATTCAAAGATGTTAAGGAACACCGAAACTATAATTGCCAAAAAAACTATGAAACATTTGAAAGCAATCAAACATATAAGGAAGACAAACATATTTAAACGTAAAGTTAAGATATTAAATCTTTAAAATTTAATAAAAATATACATGACTGTGGAATTAGAAACAACGTATTTCTACGGAGATTGGTCCGTAAGAACCAACAATAGAGATTAGGTGCAACCGATGACAATACCTGGTCCAGAAATGCAAGTACCAGCCATATCAAAAATTACCATATTCTACCGAAAACGCCTCATTGTATCAGTGTGTAATAAAAACGGAGCATTGTAAATACAAGTATTGTATTTTACTATACAAAAAAAAAATCCGTTTAAATGCAAGTAGAATTTTGGTTAAGAGTTCATCTCAAATCATTAAGCTGTGCAACGCAGGCCATTGCCTTGTTATATAACTGTTTCGATGCATTTTTTTGCATTCTTTGGCTTGCTTTATTGACATCATACTGAGGACCATAATGGAATACGACATGTATTATGCAGAAAATAAATAAAACGAAACAATTAATGGTTATCTTTCATGTACAAAAATTCCTATGTGTGGGAATATGTATACTTGACGTATACTCATACAGGCTTGTCAGAAAGTGTAAAAACGGTACTCTAGCACTTTAGAACACAGATATTTTCACAATGACACATTTTTTTCACCCAAAATTTTTGTCATGAGAAATGTCATTAGCACATGACACCATTTTAAATTTTCATATATTTGAGTTCCTGAATTGTTTCCTGAAGCTGTCTTATTTCCTGTAAGGGATTTCTTTGATTGCTGCGTTATTTTTAGAAACATGTTGTGTATTAAATATCACAGAATAAACTGCGGCGTATTTTATAGTATTTATCATTATATAAAGTGGTCCAAAAGTGAATAAATAGGTGATCAATCATTATTTTAAATAAGTTAGCACTTGTATTTGTCATTGAGAATAATGCAGACGTATGCACATTCGGGATACAATTTCTATATTTTCTTTAATTTTTAACCCAAATTATTTCCCAAATGTGCGTTTAAGTTCTTTTGTTGTATGAGTTGGTGTTTTGCATTTGTTTTAAACCTATATAAAATAAGAGATGTACAAAAAAAAATTGAATTTAAATTTCATAACAGCCTGTAACGCAGCGTATATAATTATTTTTGGAAAGTACTTAGTAGCTTAGGTTTCTTAATTTACCGTTTCACGTATAATGGAGTAGACGTTGAACTCGTTTCTAAACCTCTCTTCAGGGACCTCTTGTATTGCACTTTCCGTCTCTCTTCATTCATTGACACCCCTTTGTTCTTCACTGCCACTCTGCATGCCCATTCCAAGTTTTCCTAGATCTGTCGCTTATCTCTCTTTTTTATTTGTTCTTCTCGCCTCATACATTTTTCTAACTGAAACAGAAGTTTGAGTTTATTCTGAGTGCATGTTCTAGCCATCTGAACTAGCTCTTCTCTATAATGTTTTGCATTGATTTGATGATGAGGCATTTCCGGTGTATTGGATTTCTTATTTTGTCTGGTTACCAGGGACTCTTTGAAGAAATTCCATGTCTGTACTCAGCGATCTCTTCTTTTGGTTTTCTTTGTTGTCCATGCATCCGAACCATAGATAAGTACGGAGTGGCCACATTCTCAAATATTTGAATCTTTGTTTGCGTCAGGATTTCTTCTTTGTCCAAGATTTTTTTTCTTTGTACTATTAAAAGGTTTGCCTAAATCTTATTCTAGATCTAGATATACTTCAGTCGTATAACTTACACATAATATGGAGATATCCAACTAAAATAGGCGATGAGAGTCAATCATGCATAGGTGAATATGAGTCAGGAAACTTAGTAGACTTTGGGTGTAAACGACAGTATATCAAATCACTATGCTGAACTTATCACTAGAGTGATCGGACGCGTCTGCTTACACGAGCCGCACTCATCTCGCGCTATGCAGAACCTTTAGCCATACTATATCTTCAAAGCAGTAAAATCACTCCCTCCGATTTTTATGTTTAGTATCTGGTATCAGTGTTAGTCGAGTCTTGATGTGAGATAGTACGATTCTCCGTTAACGTTTTACACATTGTAAATGCAGTACAGTGTTGGGCGTAAAAATCCCAGAAAACGACCATGGTTTCATAATGTTGAAAAGTATATCGGTGAATTCCAGGATTTACATAGTGGTGCCAAAATAGTTTGTACAGCGTGCGATGAACAGTTATTGTGTTGGCACAAATTGGACTACACATTGGTGACGGTGCATCTACTCCGTTATCTACCTAAGAAGATTATTTTAATTATGCGTGTGTTACATCCGCAGATATTGAAAGGTCTTTTTCAAAATATAAACATGTTTTATCATCGCGACGACAGCGGTTTAGTGAGAAAAATAAATAAATAATTTTGCCCTTTCTCGACACTGTACTTGTGTTAAACGTTAATGTCACATATATGAAATTTAGCACTGACCTGGCGTGCAGACGAATATGACCACTCTACTAATCACTATGCAATTAGCTGGTGATGTAGTTTAAAATGTTTATTCTTAAACCTGAATATTCTAAGGACAATTCTTTAACTACTAGAAAAACGAAGGTTGTGCGTCTATACATACAGACACAGACACTTTACTTAACAATGCTTTTGATTCTTTTTATAAGATATGTATGTAGTATGTCGATTCAGTTTTCCCATATAAAAAAACTTTATCTTAACCATAATCGTGAAAAGTGGATAAGTGATAAGATGATGACATTATTAAATTAAATGACAAATTATTGTTTTTGAAAGAAATGTCAAAACAAAAATCAAGTAGTGTAGCAACTTATAAATAAACGTAAAAAATAAAGGAGTAAACCACTACCGGAAGATTACCCCACCAATGCAGAAATTTGCAATTCTTTCAATAGACACTTCTTAATAGTGGCAAGTACCAAGCTATCCAATTCTTACGGCAATATGTGCGATATCAGAAGTGTTAATAAATACCTAACGAGCTTAAATAAATCCTTCTTTATTGGTGCAATAATAGACTGATATCATAAAATGTGTCCCAGGGGGGAACCTGTAACCCCTACTAGGCGCGTCCCCGGGTGGTGGAGGGTAGTAGGGATAAAGTACCTCCCGTGGACCAACAGGAGATCGGCTCGTTTTTGTGGGTACCTTGGGAGTGCTTGCAAACTGTTTTGGCTTTTCGCGACCGGATAGTCTTCGGGCTGATGTGAGTTGCCTCTAGCGAAGGGTGCCTGCGGAACGTTGTCAGGCCTTGATCGAGAGGTGCGCGACGGATGTGGAAGTAGGAATCTGCATTGCCCCGGACGAGTTGAAGTCCGTTCGTGTGTGCCGGGACTAGCAAAGTGAAGGTCGGGCCTCAGGGAACTGGGGTAGGAGGAAAGATTTCCGTGGGTACACCCATTCCTGATTATTTCAGACCGCCCCTTCGCGCACGAAGCACTGGTGAACAAACGACAATGGAGAACGCACAGAACGTACATAGAGCACCTCCCGCGAGACCAAAGCAGAGACCTGATCCTCCTCAGCTTTCGGCGAATCCGGTTCTTTCGGCTATCAGCGGGACAGAACCGTGAGAAAAACTGCGCCTAAGTTCTTGGCATCCTAGAGCAAAGCAAGAGCACAGGTCGTCGAATGCGTAGCGTGTCGGAGCGACGCTGACAGCTTAGTTTCCAACGGCGCCGACAGCGGAGGCCGTCTTAAACAGCATTTGAGCTCGAGTTCATCTTAAAGATGAGAGCCAAGGAAGACCGAGAATTTGCGAAATGCAAGGATACCCTGACAAGGATGAAGGCGGCAACAGAGCGCCAGAAAAATATGTCTGTGGACATCAAGAATGAGCTCAAAGAGCTGACGGAGGCAGTAGATTTTATAACTTCTGCAGGGTCAGCTGGAAGAAGGCGGAACGCACGGCAACGTCGCTGCGGAAACGGAGACGGACAGAAGGAAGAAGGGTGCCTTGGCAACGGCTCAAGTTGAAGTCGGCAACGAGAACGAAGTTGAGCAAAAAAACGATGAGCGACCCGACGAGCAGTGGAGGAAAGACCGCCGTAAGAGGAGAAGGGATAGGCGGAAAGAGAGAGCGGCAAGGAAGAAAGCCGAAGCCGCAGCCAAAGCAAGCGCCGCCCAAGAGCGGCCTGGCCCAGACTGTGGCAGGCATGGGACAAGGCCACCAGGAAGATCAAGCCTAGGCGTAACGTCCTACTGATAGGACCCCAGAAGGGCAAATCCTACGCGGAAGTGCTAGGGGCAACGAGGAAGAGCGCCACAACGGATAATATGGCCACTGACATACAAATGGTCAGGAAAACCAAGGCCGGAAAAATCTTCGTGGAATTGCGGCGAGATGCCAAAGATCAGAAGGGTCTGGCACGCAGAATTAGAGTTTTTGGGCGAGGGCGCTGGCGTCAACGCCCTCTAGCCTAAAGCAACGCTCGAGTTCAGGGATCTGGATTGCCTAACCACCGAGGAGGAGGTTCGACAGGCTATCAGATGCACCCTGAAAAATGAGGCCGTCGAGGCCAAAGTACCAAAACAAACCCAACACCAGGGAATTGAGGATGGCTATGGTCCCCTCAACGAGGCAGATCGAGTAAAGCTGCTCAAGAGCGCCCGAGTTAAAATCGGGTGGGTAAACAGTAGGGTCAGGCGAAAGTTGGAAGTGGCACGCTGTAACCGGTGCTCCGGGTATGGACACAGACAAAGGGACTGCACCGGACCGGACCGCAGAAAGGAAGACCTATGCATCAAATGCAGTGAGAAGGGTCACAAGATTAAACAGTGTACGGGAAGTTCTAGATGCTACTGTGCAGTGGCACAGCTGTGGATCACGTCCCGGGTCCGGCAGGTGTGAGACCTTTAAGAAGGCGCTGGAAGCCGCTAGAAGAACTGTAAGATCGCCATCGTGAAGCTTCTTCAGGCAAACATGCATCGAAGCAGGACGGCTGATGACCTTCTTTACCAGTTACGTTTAGATCTGGCAGTCGACGTCGTCATCATAAGTGAACAATACCAGGAGAGAGAGGAGGCTGGGTGGTATGGGGACACCATCGGCACGGCCGCCATATGGATCCCGGCGGACAGCAACATCTTCGTCGAGATGCATAGGGCGGGAAGAAGCTACCAGGGAAGAAATGCCAGGTTTGGTGAGGTAACATACTGCTGTGGTCTGGCACCCCGGGTTTCGGAAATTCAAATTTGTATTTTTATTCATACCAGATTACCTTTATCAATGTAATGATAGAGTTTCCACAATTTTAATATTTTATTTTGAAAAGATTTTGTTAATAGAATTGTTTGTTAAATTTAATGTAATTGTTCAGTTGTGTATATTAATTTCATTCAATTGTACACATTGCCTTCATCAGTATTGTATATTTTGTTGTTTCTATTCAAGAAATTTTCTTTGCGATTCATGCGCTGCTTTGGCACACAATTGTAAATTTTACATATATGCGGCCGTGTTTAACCCAGAGGCTCAGTTTCTAGATTGATGTGGAGATGTAAGTACATGTAAATTTTTATTTCATTGCTCCCATCTAGGAACTCATTTAATAATTGCGGTTGTATTTTATTGTGTACACATGTCGGATGTAAGATCAGTTATTATATTTGTTTTAGAAGATATTGTTTTTTTGGTTTAAAGAGTTTAAATTTTTCCATTTCTTAGTTTTCAAATTAGTTTTTTTTTTTGTTAATCACCTCGGTGTAGGTGAAAAGAAGCTTTGTGCTTGTGATTAAATTTCAATTTTAAATATACTTGTTTTGTCCACGTTTAAATTAATTAAGTTTGTTTAAATTTTGACACCACGTGGATTTTTTGTGAAATAGGATTTTCTTCTAGAACAAATTTACCTCTTTGCTTTGTTAAAGGATTTGAAT
The DNA here is from genome assembly GCA_004143645.1 of Protaetia brevitarsis. Taxonomy (NCBI): domain Eukaryota; kingdom Metazoa; phylum Arthropoda; class Insecta; order Coleoptera; family Scarabaeidae; genus Protaetia; species Protaetia brevitarsis. The sequence goes on along the minus strand of RXPK01001923.1, from coordinate 52,161 downwards.
TGTCCTTTTTTAATATTAGTTTCATGCAGTCTTTGATATATTTTTGGCAATCCCAACGTGAGGCTCGACGTTATTGTAATTGTAATTAGTAAAATTAGGATCCCTGATTTAGAATTTGTGAGAATTTCTCGTTGCATTGATAAAGCTGATACGATTTTTGTGTGCTTAAAAACATTTTATATACACCGCTGCGAGTATGAAGATGACAAGACCACAAGGGAACAGGAAGTGGACGTTCCTGGAGACCAGAGTTGGCGGAGCCAAGGAACTCATGGCAGGAAGGAGTCGGTTGTGACAGGAACAAAGGGAAGGATGGACGAAAAGGATATTCAGAGAGATGGAGGAAACAGGACTAGCAAAAAGGAAAGTATTGTTAGTATGGATGAGCTGAAAGCAATGTTTAAAACAATGAGTGAGAGACAAGACAGGTGTTTTGAGAGAATTGATGCATGGTTGAGAAAAGATTACAGTGTTTTTGATAAAGAAAAGAAAGAGATTCAGATGGAAGGGGATAAAGTCAATTGGGATTCAGATACTTCTAATAAGGAGAAGGTTGATGATAATGATGATGATGATGTGAATAGAGAAAGGGAAGATTAAAATGTTAATAATTTAGGTAGAGAAGAAGAAAATGTTGATGATGAATTAAGTAGAGAAAAGGAGAATGAAAATGTTGATGATGAAAAAATGGAAGATTGTAATGATAGTTTTAAGTGTAAAATACAAGGTTGCGGAAAAGTTGGTAGAGGTGATGATATACAAGGTTGCGGAAAAGTTGTTGGAGTTGATGAAATAAATGGTGATGTTGGATCCGAAGAGGATATCGAGGTAGAAGGTATTGGTGAGTCAGAGGTTGAGGTTATTGGTGAGTTAGAGGTAAAGGCTATAGAATGCGAGATGAAAGAGAAAATAGCAGAAAGTGTGGAAAAAGCAGAAGAGGAAATATCAAAAGAGATGTTCAGAATGAAAGAAATTCCAAGTAATTTTCAACAGTATAATGGTATCAATTTTTTCTTGCCTGTGCAAATGCAGCAGCTACCGAAATTCTTCGGTTTAGCAACTCACAATCCGATGGCTTTTCTAAGAAACCCGAATGATTTTTGTAGAGTCTATCCATGGAGATCGAAACATATTGCAAGTTGCCAGGAGTTGCATGAAAGATGAAGCACGGACATGGTTTGAGTTTGTCACAGACGATTTAACCACATGGGAGCAGTTCAAAGAAGCATTCGAGCGTCAATACTGGAGTCAGCACACAGCAATACGTTAGTTACCTCACGCCGAGCGAGCCGATTGCCGATTCCCGAGAAAAGTTGTACGGTGTAGAGGATGCTCTTCGAGATATGGACGCGAATTTGGTATTGGCCGGCGATTTTAATGCCAAGGCTCTGGAATGGAGCATGCCTGAGATGGACATGCGGAAATGAACGTCCTGGAAGTGGCGTCGAGACTACGGTTGGACGTCATTAACAGGCATTACCACAACCTTCCGAAGACCAGGGTATGGTGAGACCATTCCTGACGTAACTTTCGCATCGGAGGCTTTGGTCCTCGATGTTGCAAACTGGAGAGTCGTCGAGGACTACGCTGGTAGCGATCACCAATATATAGTCTTCGACATCACAAAAGGACCGGACGGAAGGCTGGTCAACGTACAGCATCCTCCGGAGGCGAGGTGGAACCCTGCTAGGCTGGACGAGGGATGTGTCGGAGTGGCGGCCGACCAGAATAAAATCATCAGGAGCACGGATTCCGCCGAGGGGGCTGCGGGAGCTGCGATTTCCTTGCTGCGAAAAGCCTGCAATGCGTCGATGCCGCGGGTGCGTCGTTCCGCTGGAAGGCGGAAAGCCGTCTGCTGCTGAACGGAAGAAATCGCTGAGCTCAGAAGAAGCTGCCTGTGTCTGAGGCGGAGAGTCGCCAGATTAAGGGGACGAGACCCAGTTCTGGCAATGGCGGAAGACGAGGAGTACAAAACCGCCAAGAAACAACTGAAAAGGACGATAAACGTCAGCAAGAGGGCCAATTGCGAGGAGTTGTGACGAAGGTTCACAACGATCCCAGGGGACTCGGCTACAAAATCGCTACCAAGAAGTTGGGCATGAAGTCTGCGCGTCCCAACCTGAGAGCAGCACAGATGGATGGCATCGATCGTCGAGAAGCTTTTCCCAAAGCACTCGGAGAGAGAACCCGAGGCCGATGGAGTGGAATCGGGCGGGACCTCGCCGTTTACAGAAGGTGAGCTGACCGCGGTCGCACGTGAGATTTGCTCACGATGATGCTGCTAGACCGGGACGCATTATACAGGGTCTCTGCCTTCGCGAAGACGATTTTGATTGCTAAGAAGCAGGAGATGGACGGACGCTAAATACGGGGCACCACCTCGACGAAATGTGGAAACGATACCGAGGTGGAATCTTGCTCGACGGAGCATTTTTCCTCCTACAAAGAAAATCATAAAATGTGTATAAGCTATAAGTAATTCTTGTTCCACGCCGGATAAGAATAATTTATCATGTATCATCGTTTCTCATAAAGTCATGTATTCACCACATAACTGAGCCGTTTTATTTTATTAATATGTCATTTGAAACAGGTTCTTTCCCTGAGTTAGTGAAAACATCAGTGTTAATATTTTTGTTCAAAAAAGGGGATATAAATAATATTGAAAATTATACACCAATAAATATATACTTCCAATCTTTACAAAAATATTTGAGTATTGAATGATAGATTAGTAAAATATTTAAAAAAGATACATTATTAAGCAACATGGTTTTGCCGATACTGCTGTGCAATACTTTTAATGAGTAACACACAATTGCTTAGATAAGCAGCTAGATACTTTTATTAGCTCTTTTTATTGATTTATCATGGACGTTCGATTGCATAAACTAAACCTTCTACATAAACTAGAGCGGATTGGAATTAGAGCGACAGTACACACTTGGTTCCAGTTTTATTTATTAAACAGATGCCACAAAACGCATTATCGTGATAAGTATTCCCAGAAAATTGAGTTGCAATTCCCCAAGAATCATCCTTAAGTCCGACCTTATTCGTTGTGTACATTAATGATCTTTTAGCATATTTATATAATACTAATTTTCAATTTGTTAATTACGCTGATGATATAAATGTTGTAAGTTAAAAAATAATAGAAGAAGTTACTCAAAAAAATAACTATATTCTAACATGTACAACCTATAAGGTTATGTGCAAGTCTGTAACCATATAGGTATTTTAGATGCTTACAGATCTGCAGATAACTTTACAGATACTGCAGATATGCATAGAATCTCACCGTAAATCTGCCAAAATACTAGGTTTATTTATTGATCAGCATGTTAAATGGCAAGAAGATATAGATTATCTAGCAAGTAAATTAGAAGAGTTTGTTTTGCTTTAAGATTCTTAAAAAAATCGTTAGAAATTCTTTTTTAAACTTTTTTGTACCGCGCTAATTTTGTAGGTATGATGGGTTAGGGAATAATACATTGGGGATCTGCATCCGACGTAATAAGATTTTTTTTTAATGCAATGTATAATATACAATTTAAAACAAATCCAATCCTGTAAAATTATTTTTCACAACAAATAGCTACTAACAGTACTATATAGTGCGGTGGTTCATAAGAGGAAAGCTATCAACCATATTAAATAATTATTATTTTATGTAAACACCCGTTTGTAAGTCCAGTATAATTTGGGTTAATTCGCATTAGTAGCCGTGGAAATTGAATATATAATTTATCGTCTGGCAACTGTACGATATTCTGGTATCCTAGGTATCGACTTTACTTGAATGGGGTAGTAACTCAATGTAATTCGTAGGAAATCATGAGTGAAATCCTTAGATACGGGTGTTTGTTGATAAAAAAATCTTCTTTAAAACTGTTTTATTTTTCATCAAGTTAAATGAATTAAATCATATCCCTGTGGTACATCTGGTATCAAAGGGGTTCTTCTTTGTAAATCCATGTATCCACCTTCGATCTGAAAATATATAGAAGAAACGTCAAGATTGTTCAACATTATAAGAAGTTTGCTGTGTTAGTATACCTTGGTACATTTTCTGTATGGAATCATACATGTCTCTGCTGTTTCGAATATAATTATACACTTTGGATGCTGTGAAGGAGGTTTTTCCCTGGATTTTTATGATACCGATGTTGTTCTCCCGATGTGAACCCTTCTCTGCAACATTTTGATTGCCACTGCGAGGAAATCCCATTCTGAAGTACTCCGGGGTGTGTGCAAGCTGATATACGAGGTATCTGGTAAAGTGTTGTTTAAATTTCCCTGTATTTAATATTTCGAACATTTTGAAGTTATTCTTCATGTCTGCAAAATACTGACATTTTAATGTGTATAAGTTGGTAGACGTGGCTGATGATTTTCTTTCTCTTATGATAGCGGGATATTAAAAGTTATTTTGAGAATTTAAGAATCCAAATGTATAGTGGATAATTGATAATATTTGTTTCGCACATTCCAAATAAGTATACTCACCTTGGGTAAGAGTTCTCGTACTCTTTAAATGTTTTTGGTATAAACTTGTTAATAAATTATACATGTTATTAATAATTAACTGTTTTATTAATAAAAGCTCATTTGATACATTGAATTATTAAGAATTAAACTATAAATTCAATATTTAACAAAGTAAAGGCATAATAATATACAAGTTAGTGATTTAAGAGATACCAGTCGTGCAGCCACCTGGTCAACGGATTCACAACTGGAAAAATAATAAAGAACTACTCATTGGTTAGTAAGAGGGGAGATCGCTAGTGCGCATGATCTGTAGTGGTGAACTCTAGATATGTCGGGCTTATACGGTAGTTTACAGTCATCTAGTGAATTGGGATTGTATTGTGTCTATCATTAAAGATATAGAGGAAGGCATCTATAAAGAAAAGGCAGATTTAATTAGAAAGCTCTTTATATATATTTTTTTAAAACATTAGCCGGGCATTATAGAAATCACAACAATAGATATTTTAAATATATTGTGTTTTGTCTTTAAAGTCAAAGAAATTTTTTGCAAAAATAGTGTATACAACTTGATTTAAATACTAGACAGAAGCATTATTTTTTGTCAACCAACCATGACCACATACCAGCACAATGTATAAAAAGAGTTTATCTAATCCAAATTTTGATTGTTATTTTTTAATAAACTTCTTAAATATAAGATGTTTAGACCAGACTTGATCTGAAATTTAAAGTAGCAGTAAGGCCTTTTCTTCTAAATTTAAATTGTTACGACATAGATGATTATCTTAATTATTATCTTGTAGTATATAATATTTGTGTAGGCATCATGTTCTTTAGTGACGTGTTTCAGGACACGAGCACATGGTTTTGTATTATGCATAGTATGTGAAAATGAAAGATATATTATTATTATTTTCTCACTTATTCATCTTTTGGTCGCCAGTCCCTATTGTGGGACTCCAGATAGCTTTGTTTAACTGTTATAGATTGCTTTCCCCTAATTATGTTATATGTCTTTTCGTTTATGATTGCGTATAATAATTATTGTTTTTGGTTCGTTGCTATTTATCTTCATGTTTATTGTTTATATGTGGTAGTCTGTTATTTATTTTAATTGTGCATTTTCTCGTCTCTTGCCACCAGTACCATGTCGTTCGCATAAGTGAGTCCTGAGATTTTTATTTGATCTAAATTCCGGCAACCTACGTTGTAATTTTCTGTTTTACTGCCTCGTCCAAGACTGTTATGAACAGAAGCGAGCTATAAAATGCACCCTTTCTCTCGCGTCGTTAATAGTTTCGAACATTTTTGAAATTCGTGTCTACTTCTCCACATAGTTCTTGTTTCTTTATGCAAGCTTTGCATCGCGTTCATTAGATCTTGGCTTACTTACCATATCTTATCTTGGATTCGTTCCATGTGTTCTTAGTTGGTTAAAAGTTCACAAGCCGCAGATTAATGTTTTTTCGTATAATAGTCTGCTAAACGAAACTACATACAACTTAGCTCGATATGTAATGTTGCCATAACTATTTCAAAAAGTTTATTAGTTAATAGAATTTAATCTAACAAACAAATACATACAAGCATTAAGCATAATATAAAATAATCTGCTGCTACATTATTTTAGTTAGTTTAGTTTACCATAATTGAAATAACCAAATTGTCAAATATCTCACACAAACAAATCAGCTTAAAAAGAATAAATAAGAATAAATAAACAAAAATAGTTTTAATCTGTTTCAATCTTAATAAAAAAAAACATTTACAAAAAAGATTTTTGTATTTATAGTAAGTAGTACTTAGTGTACTTACGTATTTGTATCTCTATTATTATATACAAATGAATTTATTTCGGATTAAAGGTCAATTAATAAAAGCAAATTAATCAATACATTTATTTGATATTTAATTATAAAAAGTTGCGATGTTTTGTCGTTGATTAACATCTTCGTAGGCAAGTACTTTAAATTAGAATAACCTTGATTAATATCTTACGACCTTCACATAAATCAAATATTTATTTCAAGACCGATTTTGAAACGTCAATTAAAAAAAGAAATTCTTTGTAACGTCTATACATAAAGATCAATTGTGTCGTGGAATTGGACGTTTCAGCGCCGCCGATTCAGCGTCAGGACATTTCAGCGCCGATCGATTCATGATGTAGCAATTAAAGTATGCTTCTTCCATTTAGCACAGAACATGCAAAAGCAGATATCTCAGTTGGGCTTTGCGAATCGTTATAATAATTATACAATTTTTTCATTAAAAGCTAAAATGATTAATGCTTTGGCTTTTGTAAGAATTGCAGATTTAGACCATTACGTTGATGAGTTCAGTGAAGATAAGAACCCGGAGATCTTCATCCATTACTAAACTGGTTTGGGATAATTATATAGGCCGAGTGAATAGATGTGGAAATGGCAGACGTCGACTTTTGTTTGCACGAGAAATGTGGAACTTATATGATCGAACAATCAATAGAGATGATTGAACTAATAATTATTCCGAAGCTGCCCACCGCCGATATCAATCTGAATTAGGAATGGACCATCCAATAATATGGAAATTAATAGATGCGTTACGCAAGGTTCAGAAAGGACGTGATACCCATTAAGAATTACCGGGAATCGGCCGTAACTAAAATTAAAAAAAAAATATAGAGACGCAGATGAACGTATATTAAGGATTGTTTTGATACGAATACAGGAATGCAGTAGAATATTTATGGGGACTTGCGCATCAAATAACGCAATAAATCATCATAGGATATGATTTAGTGCAATTTGTTTTTCCTATATGCTTCTGCGGGTGAGTGGCCCCGCCTAGGGAAGGTAGTACAGTGAGCCCGGTTAGAGTAGCCCAGGTGCGTGTGACTACCCACCCTTCCCAATCAACAATCCAGAATCCAGAATGCTTCTGTTCTTAGTCTCTTTTTTGGTTTGTTTACCTTTACTTCTTTATACTTTTTATTTTTACCATATATTTTTCACGATTGTAGACCTTTATTTCCGTATCTTCCCACTTCGGTGTCTCCCATTTTTGCGCCTGCAATTAACTAGTATTAACTACTTCCACGCTCAATTGTTTAAGTGTCCCATTTCAGCGTCTTACGCGCATTATGATTGGGTGTGCACTCAACTAACAATTAATTAACAAGTTTAGTGTTACCAATAGTGTTTTTGTACCTGTTCCAGTGTATTTGAAAATTTACTTATGGCGTATATAGAAGGCGTTGACTTTTTAACTACATCAAAGGCGTTTGATTATTGATTAATTATATTGATTGAATTAAATATAGGTTCTTTATGCACAATTATAGTTTAATTGTATAGAGTCGGAAATGGTCAACTGATAAATGCCTGTAATAATATGGGCGCGAAAATGGGAAAATTCTTGATGGGCGCGAAAATGACAGGCGCAGAAGCGGCATACACTCTTTATTTCGTTCAGCTGACGCTCAATATAAAGACCCAGAAAACCTATTAGTTGAAAAATCGAGCTTGCGGTTATTTGTTTCCTTCTACAGAAATAATTTATTTATATTGATCCACAAACAAAGAAAGCTTTTATAAATTCGTTTAATTGCGTTTAATATTTCTAAAAACACACATGTAATAAAATGGTTTTCAATTAAAAAAAAAACGTTTAGCGCAAACTACTTCACAAAGTAAAATTTGAATAAAAGCTATGATATTCATTTATTCTACGTTCATTGCTATTAAGTTTGCATTGGTAAAGCATAGTATGCTAATAACACTTGATGTTTTAAAAAATGTAATAAAGAAACACTTATTAGAGAGAAAATAACCAATAGAATATTTTTTTGTTTGTGCGCGCAACACCGCAGTATCTTAGCTTTTTGTATTTAGTGTCCCATTTCTTTCATCCATTAAATTATGCCAGCCATTCCGGGATCTTAGTATCCTGCAGTAATCTGTACAGATCTCTGGCTGATTGGTCGAAGTAATCTTCTGAGTGAGATGAGATCAGACCTCATTCCCAAAAGGTTGCCTTCCACGTGATGGACAATATTAGTGTGTCCCAATCCTGCATATCTGCCAGTTGGTAGTTCTTGCAATCTGAGATGCCCCATCCTTGTCTCGCCTATTATCACTAAATGGAGAGGATGTAGGTCTAGCAGGCATTCCATTGCTACTGTAGGAATAGTTCTCATAATTCCTGTTATTCCCAAACACGCAAGCCTCTGTATCTTGCTAAGTTCAGTTGCAGCAGTTTACTGCTGCACCTTTGTCCAGCATACCAGAGATGCATGAGTGATTAAGGATTTGACCACCACGATGCATGTCCATTATTTTATCTTAGGTCTCAATCCCCATGTTTTTCAATAAGCTCTTCTAGCTAACATAAATGTTGCCTTCGCTCTGGTCTTAATCTTTTGAGGCTGTCGATTCCAAGTAAGCTTGGAGTCTAAGATTTATGTCCTTCATTGTGCAGCTTTACTAGTAGCTCGCCTATAACCAGGTTCTACAGCGGAGAGGACAACACTCCACCCTGCGGACATCCTCTTTCGATCCGAGCCACCAATGTCTCTTTCATGATGGTTGTGTAAACTGATTTTCTTTTAAGCATGCAGTCAATCCACTCCAGTTTGTTTCATCGATTTCTTCTTGCTCGATGTTTTGAGGATTGATGCTGCGAAACGGACAGGGTATTGAAAAATGCAGTATATTTCCTTTGATAACACCGCGTGTAATGAGCATATTAAATATCTAATTTATCAAGCAAACAGTATTAGTTTAAAGACAATAAATTTTTATTACACGAATTGGAAAAAATAAATCTACATATTTTAAATTAAATATCTTATTCAATAAGAGAAAAGTTTGTTTCATCTGGTGTTTTTCCTTTAGATGCTATCTGAAAAACTTTTTTATTCTTAAAACATTCTATTCATAGAAGCTCACGAGGCCACCTGCATAAGATCTCATTATTTGACTTAAATTTAATTTGCTAGACTATGTTTATAGGCAGCAAAGGGATGGTACCAATCGTAATAAGTTCGAAAAATGATATATATGCAGTTTGCAATCAAATATATATGGTACAAAAACGCTGCATAAGGATATAACATCAAGTAATCTATAGTTTAAGCATTCGTCGAGTGGACTGACTGTCAGAGAAGATACTGACGCTTTTACCTAGCTCGGTCTATCTTTCTATTTCTCTGACACAGTGGTGACTTGCAGCAATCTCAGCCTGGATCACGGTTGTGTTTTTTTTAGACTTCTTTGCGTATATTCCAGTTGCGACGCCGTAGTCCGTGTTAGAGCCATCTGTATATCAGTTCGAGTCCGCTCTTACTGGAGTGCCTGTCTCCCAGTCCTTCTTATCTGATATTATAATCTTGATTTTCTATCTAGGTTGAATTTTTGAACCATGGCATCACATGGCACATCCAATAGGGGGGTTAATCTAATACTACTAATAAAATATAAACACGTAAGTGAATATTTTCATACTAGCAGTTGCAATTACACTTAAGTCTGTAAAAATTAGTAATAATGTTCACCATTGAGTAATATAACTTCTAAAGGGTCCAAGTGCCATAATTACATGCATGCCTCAGTCCCTTCATCAAGCAAAATCAGTATTTATGAAATTATGTTATCTATTATTGTGGTGGCTGAGAAGACCCCGTATTACACCTATCGACCGGAGGCTGTCAGTGAGAGTGACGAAGCCCGACTTTATTGGGACAGAACTATTATTACCGACCACCATATTCCTAACAACCGACCAGATATCCTGCTAATCGACAAGATAAAAAATATATGCCACATTATAGACATTGCGATTCCTGCCCCAGCCAACATCAGTGATAAGCATAAAGAAAAGGTAAACAAATACACACCTTTAGCGGCAGAAATTAAAAAACTATGGAACCTCGACGAAATAAGCATCATCCCTGTAGTCCTGGGGGCAACCGGAGAGATACCATATCAACTGCACGAATCTATTGCTAGGCTCCAGCTACCTCCGAAACTCTACATTGAGATGCAGAAAGCAGTTATTCTGGAAACCTGTAATATAATGCGATCGACATTGAACCTGGAAATGGCAGACGCACGCACCTGACGATACATTCATCACATTTGCTCCCTCGTACGCACTCACTTTCATCTACATTCGCTCTCTTTTACACACACACATATACTGCTTGCACACAACTGGAGATGATTGATGATATATAACTGGCAACACTGCTACCAATTCTGATGTTTCGCTTGTCATAAGGCCGTGGAACACAGCTTTACCTGTACAAAAAGAGTGAAAAATCACATAATAATATAATAATAATAATAATAATAATAATAATAATAATAATATAATAATAATATCTATTTATTGGGGTCATACAAAAATATATACATTTTCATATTGCCCAAAAAGACCAAATCACCATAATAGTGCTCTTCCTTTGGCCTCGAGTCATGTCCAAATTTACTTGGGTTTAGCCAACAGCATAACTTTTGATTTTACATGTATTTAATTTATTCTTCGTTTCTTCATACAGCGTTCGTCTTCAACCATTTTTGGTTCTTCAAAAACTATTGTGTTGAGAGGAATTGCTTATTTGTCATTTCAATATTTGTCAATAGTTGTTAGAGTATTCATTCAGTTTATTGTCAGTTTTCTGTTTTCTAAAATGAATTACACAAATGCTGAATGTATGATATGCCTTTCATTTACGGTCTTGCAATGGAAATTCGCGTGCTGCTAGACGTCTTTATGAAGAACGATACTCGAACCGTATCATCCACATCATTCAATATTTGCCCGTCTTCACCAACGCCTTAGTGAAACAGGAATTTAAAAAAAAAACGGACGACTGATCACGCGCCCCCACTACAGTAAGAACTCCACAAGTTGAAGAAATGGCACTAAATGAAATTGAGGAACATCCTACTACAAGCACCAGAAAAATTGCGTTTGCTTTAAACATTAGTCAGGCCACAATTTGGAGAATATTGAAAGATCAACTGTTGTATCCTATAACATTCAACGGGTGCAGGCATTTTTGCCGACAGAGTTTCCGCAAGAGTGGATTTTTGTCAATGGATGCATCATAAAATCGCACAAAATCCTGACTATTTGGCTCAAATATTCTTACCGACGAGGCACTTTCTCTAGAAACGCGATTATTAATTTCATAATAATCACATATGGGCCGAAGAAAATCCGCACGAACTAGTGAATGTCCGTCATCAACATCAATACTCTGTCAATGTGTGGGCGCGGAATTGTTGGAGATCGCGTTGATAGGCAATTTCTTGAAGAGGAGCTACCACTACTGCAGGAAGAAGTTCCGTTGCAATTAAGATTACAAATGTATTTTATGCATGACGGTGCTCCAGCGCATTTTAGTTTAGTTGCTCGCGAGTTTTTGGACAATACGTATCCAGATCGGTAGATGGGACGGGGAGGTCCACAACCGTGACCTCCTCGGTCCCCAGACTTAAATTCTTTGGACTCTTTTCTCTGGGGTCACCTTAAATCATTAGTTTATAGGACTCCCTTTGAAAATGTCGATGAACTGAGAAATCGTATTATCGCAGCTTTTCAAACAATTCGAAATACCCCTGATATTTTAGAACGGACTCGCCAGTCAATACGACGAAGGATAGAAGCTTGTATTGCAGTTGGGGGCGGTCATTTTCAACCGTTAGTATAAGTTAATTTTGTTTTACTAATTATTTTGTTAATTTATAATAAAAACATTAATTATGTTAACTTACTATTAAACATTGTACAACTTTAGAACTAAGCGATTTTGGACATATGTTCTTATGAACTTTTATGATCAAAATAACCCCAGGAATCAGCGCTTAAAGTTTGTCGCATATATTGAGAATCACCCTGTATAGTTGAAAATCGCCCATGAGTGTTAACGACGTTCAGCTTGAAACATTGTGGGACTACGATTATACAAAATTATAATTCCTATCGCCATTAATCAACTGTGTTAGTGGATCGAATATGTATCACTTATTCCGTATTACATCAGTTGTCATCCCAAGTAGTCCATTCATATAAAACAGGTGTAAGTGTATACCGTCTGAAATAAATTAGCATAAATTTTGGAGGAACAAAAAATATTTTACACCGTTTTAGTGTGCATAACCTGTACATATGTGAACGTCTATATTCTATTTCAATCAATCATGGTCTCCTAAGTTGAATTTTTGATTCTTCTTTTTTTCTGCTCCCTTTTTTCCTACTTTATATCTACGAAATTGCGAATGGTGGCCAACTAGGTTAAAATAACAGGTATTTGACCGGGCTCTGGTTTCTTACCTTGAAGCTCCTTGCTTGCGAATTGGAATTGGAGGATCTACGACTGTGTAGGTGGGTGCTTATCGAAAATACGTAGGAAACCTACACATATTGCGAAGTGCTATTTCTTAGTTTCTCGTCATTCTTTCGATCTGAAGACCGACGGCACCTTATATGTTCCGATGACCTCTGTTTGTACGCTCTCAAGTTCAATATCATTTTTCACTGCGTATGTAACGTGCGTTTAAATATTATATCTATGTGTAATACGTATGTGTATTCAAAGATGATACATTTATACCAAGTTTTTCTTGGAGCTTTGTTGTTTTATTCCTTTTGCAAATGTGTTCAGTATAAAGAAGAGCTGAGTATTTTTTTAACATGCAAAAAAAAACAATGGTTATAACAATAGTAGATTTATTGACAACAATAATTTGTTCGAAATGTTAGTCATAGCCTACTATATATACAATTTTGTTTCGGGCTATTTGAAAGCGTTAATAATAATAATAATAATAGGGTATAAGGAATATTTCAGCAAATACCACATTTCGGCACTGAAAAACTATGGTCGACCTTTTTTTTTTAATATGACCTTGTATTTTCTATATTTCTGCTATATTTATACATTAACCCCCGTTTGGCACATAGTCGAACCAGTTCCTCTTCGATTTCAATTGTAATTTAAGTATACTTCCTATTGGGCTAGTCACTTGAGGTTTCGTGACTTTTCCTTAAAGTTGAATTAGCTAGAATTTCTGAACAAAAATAGGAGGATACGCGCATTCGAGGATAACTACAAGGATATTTCAATGTACACATTCTATTCGTATCTCATGTGGTCTGCACAGACCCCTATGTATTTTACATTTACCTCGCTTCAATTTTCAATACGGACTAATTCTTATATCCTAGCATATCATAGCATAAGCGTGAGTAATCGCTCGTACAAACTTGTATTAATAATGAGCACGTTATTCTTGTTTTATCGCGTTGGTCTTTGACTTCATTCATTCATTCATTCAAGTTAGGGTGGGCACTTGATGTCCGGGCACTTGAGCTTGGTGCTCATTGTACCATCCCTATTGGCTCTCTTATTTCCACTCGAGCAGCTTGGTGTGCTCTATAAAGCCCAGTATCTTGCCCAGTGGAAACTTTGAGGGCCTTCGAGGGCTCCAATGATCTCTCCGAATATTTCTGCCTGAGTACCTTTAGTTCCTCACATGTGCAGATTACGTGTAAACTCGTTTCCTCCTGTAGTTCGCATCTTCTACACCACGGTTCGCTTACCGGCTGTGTTGTATAGATGCTTTTTCGAGGACAGTGTCCAGTTATCACCCGTAATGTTTTAACTTCTTCTTACTGCGCTTGAGTAGGTTATCAGAGAAAACTACCATCCCCATCCCCTATCAGTGTTTTGGTATGGAGTTGACCTTCAGTCGACCTCCATTTCTTTGTACTTTCTTCATCTAACAGCCCAGATCTCCCTTCTTACGGAATCCTTAGTAATCCCATATACGGGCTCTGGACCCATGAAGTGTCTCTTAGAGCCCTCCTTGGCTAGTTCATCGGCTATTACGTTGCCCTTATATCCTCATGTCCCGGCACCCAATCAGAGACACCGTGTTGTCTCGTGCCAGTGCATTTGAGGGATTGTTTGCAGTCCTAACTAGTTTTGACCTAGTTACGAGGTTTAAGACTGCCTTAATGACAGCCTGGCTGTCTTGGTCTTTGACTATTCGATTCGCTTTTCTGGTCAGTCAGTTAGTGAACGTTGAATATTTAAACATTAGTGTTACTGAGACACATTTCACACACAATTGTTCTAATTCTTCGTTTCCTTCAGAATGTTCCTCACAAAAGTGGAATTTGCGCATAATACTCGATCACAACAACAAAGTGCGGATATTGATTTTCATACATGTTTGACAGCGGCTTTATATTTATACATAGAACGTGAAAATACTAAAAAGACGAAATTGATTCATTTGTAGACGATAACAATGATCACGATATGGTGAAGACTCTTCTTCACCATGATAATTGAAGCGAACAATATTTCTGAGAGTGATGACGAAGAAAAAGATGAAGGAAAGCATGCTGGGAATCAAGAACAGTGTGCGACCGATGATTCTTTCTATGGAAAAGAAGGCATATGGCATAAAAGTGAACGCACTGCTGTTGGTTGTTTACGTCATCACAATATTATGCGTTTATATCGAGGAACGACATACGGTTCCGATCGAGATAGTCAAGAAATTCTTTACACCAGACACATCATTCATTATCATCACCAGCACGAATCGTTATGCGAAAGATGCAGTTCAGAATTGGAATTCGGAAAATCCTGATAAAAAGCAAAGAGTTTGGAAAGATCAAACTATGACGAGCTTTGGATGCATTTATTGAAATACTTCTGGCCGCTAGTGTTTGACACAATAATATGCAGAAATCAGAAAGTTCTGTGGCGCATAGATGACCCATATTTCGAGCAGCTATGTCTCACAAATGATATCCGCTTTGATGACGGCCGTACACGTGCATTTCGTCAACAATTCGACAAAGCCACACTAATTCGTGATATATGGAATCTTATGAATGAATACTTCGCGAAAAACTACGAACCGCATGAAAATGTTGCTGTTGATGAACAGCTGTTTCCATATAGTGGAAAAACTAAATTCACCCAATACATTCTATCGAAACCAGCAAATGGAATAAAAATTTGGTGGGCTTGCGAATCGAAAACGAAATATCCGTGAAAATGTATTGCTTCAGCTCTTGAATCGGTACAGTATCAGTGGCCATACAGCTATTGCCGACAATTTTTTACATACGTTGGAAGGAGCTAAGCGATTCGCTGAAATCAGTATATGCGATTGTCACTATTCGATCGAATAAAAGATGTGTTCATGAGCATTTTGCCAAAAAGGGTTAAGGCCGTCAACTTACTTATAACCGTGCACTATAGAAAAAATTGTGAGGGCGAAACAATGAAACCAGAAGCGAACTTGTTTTACAATGCGAATAAGCATTTCACATCGAAACGTTCAGCCAAGCTATGGACTTTCGCCTTTCCCTGCAATATATTGGAACGTGACGACGTGATTGACATTGGCCAACAACACTCCAAAGTTGATTATATTTGTTTTAGTGTATAAATAAAAATGAATGCAGACTTTCTGTAGTATTCCATTAAAAGATATCGTTTATGTTGATAATAAAACTTCGAAATAAAATACCTTTAGCCTTTGAAGTATGTAAGCCCCCAGTAATTCACCTGATCAGATAGTTCATCGTGTTTAAAGCTATTGAGAACCAGAAGAAAACTCGGAAACATATACCTTCATTGATGTAAATACGATGTAATTCTAATAATTCAATATATCGATACGAATATATAAAAATATACAAGGGTCTGCCCAGACTATATATACCAAGGTTATCGGAGCATATGCCAAACGGAGGGTTAACAATAAATACAATGGCGGTGAAAAGTTTGTACTTTATTTTTTTTCGCGGCATCTACACATTTACTATTATTGTAGAGGGCGAATAGAATTTTTGCATCAACTTGTCATATCCCAAATAACGTTTATGATTCTATACTCTGATGGGCTTTTGCGCCGGAACTGCGTCCTAAATCTACTTCAGGCCGATGTTTCGTCTACGGGGGTTATTAGAGGTATTTAGAGAAAGAGGAGAGACTTCCAGATATTCTGTAGGAGATAACCGTCTTAACGGTTCAGGTTATTGGCATGTGTATGGATTTTAATAGATTGCCGGGTTTTACGGCTATGGTAGTGAGGATTACAAGATGGAATTTGGATAGAGTTGAATTGGATCTGGTAGTCGATCTCCAGCCTAGACTCAGCAACTGCAGACCGAGGTACACGCAACATCCTAGTGCAACGCTCAAGTTATGCAACACGAGTGCTCACCGAACGCTTAGTTTTACCAATGTAAACACTACCGCATGAGCATGGATTCGGTGAAGACCAGGAACGTTGAGAGGATTACAATCTTTGACGAAAAAGGACTTTGAAAATTTGGAGTAAGGTTTAAAGACAGTTGGACATGATTTTCCCTATACGTTCAGTAACACCTGAGTTGTAGAGAGGTAACCAGTGGATTGATGTGGAGTACGTTGTGTGTCGGATATGTTGAATCTAGGGTGTAGGTATCGATTTCTGGAAAGCTGGGTCTGACGTATAGAATAGTTATTCATCATTAGGGTATCGGTAACACGGGATAGCTCCTGGATACGGAATTTGATTCGAATAAGGCAATGGCTCCTTGGGCTAAGGAATTTATAACAGCGTTCTTCTGGGCAGGATGATGGTATGAAAGAGCATTTAGGTAACGATCGGAATGAGTAGATTTGCGGTGCACGAAATGTCCCAAGGAACCATCAGAGCGACGGTTCACTAGGACATCTACCGAAGGAATAATGGCGTCTGACTCGACCTTCATGATGAATTTAATGGAACTATGTTGGGAATTAATGAATGTAGTTAAACCAGCATTTCGGTTTCTGGGAACATGAGGTTAGGATTCGTTGATCTAATTCCTCCATAAAAAATGTTGACAACAGGAGAAAGAGGGAAACCCATGGCTGCACCCACAAAACTTGTTCGTAGTAACAACCACGGAACTGGAAATAGGTAGAAGTAAGACAGATTTCCACCAAGTTAGCTGAATCATCCGGTTGGAGCTTCGAAGATAGGATTTCACGGATTAAATGGATAGTATCGGATATACAAATTTTGGTGAATAAGTACTCGATATCGAAACTAACAAATACAGCCTGAAGGTCTATTGTCAGCCAACTGAGTCTGTAAACGAAATATTGGAGCTTTGGATAAAGGAATCACTGTTGACAGTGTATAGGTTGGAGGATGAAGATGAGCATTTGAAGAGCTTGTAAGTGGGACTGTTTGTGATACTAACAATAGGACGGAAAGGGTTTGTGGGTTTTGGGTTGACGGTGTAGTTTAAGTGCATTGCAATCGCCTATGTTGACTATTATGGGGTTAATGCAGAACCTTAGCCTGATGAAGATGTATAGCCGAAACTAGTCGCTGCTTAATCTCAGTACATAAATAAATAACAATTAGGAACTACTTATATCACGTTAGGTTACAACATAAAGTAAATAATGCATGTTGAATAACATGCTAAAAATGTCAAAGAAAATTAAATAGTTGGTAAATGCTAAGTTTAATATTAGAACGCATTGTATGCACAGGCAGTTCTGCTCCTGGAATTTCATATACATATCTAATATCGTCGCCGAACAGTCTGCACACTCTTTTACCTGCATCTATCATCACAAACATTTTCAGCAAAGATTACTATTAGTATTTTTTAAGCAATAAATAAAATTAATAATGCTTGTAGTAAAGAGATATAAAGTTTTAATCTACGACCAATTAAAGATAAAAAAATCAGTAAAAGTATTTGTTAACGTGACAGTTTAGTTTTAATAGAAATATATGTTAAATAAAGAATCCAAGAGTATTATAAAGTTTAATTTAATAAGGATCATACACTATGAGATAAAATACTGCTAATTAATTTACATATTAATCAGAGTTTGCAGATTTATAACTATTACACTTAGATTTATGACCCAGTCTTAATAGATTCAGTATAGCATCTGCTTACACTTTTGGGACATGATTTAGAGTTCTTCTTAAACCTCTTTTTAAACCATAAATTACTACTTTTTTACCTTGGAACAACGCTGGTAATTATTTCCACTTAAGGGAACTTCTGAATACAGTATCATTATGTAAATTAAGCATCTTTCGTTAATTGCAGTTATCTTTTGATTCACTTGTCGCTTCTGAATTTTGCTTCTGATTGTACTGTAGTATAAAATGCACCTGCTACGTTTAATTATATCCGTTACAATGCTGGATCGAGCTTTAATTCTAATACATTTACTGATACAATCTTTATATTGAGTGCATTTTGGATTACGTACGTGTATTGCTATGTTATTTATTCAATAGATATTAAGCTATTTTTATATTTAATTAGTCATAATTGGATTGTTTAATATTCACTTTTACGAATTTAAATTTACATGTACAAGTTATCAGCAAAACCCAAATGGTTTGTATGTGGAAGTTGGTGAAACGCTTTTGGCGCTTAAACGTAAATATCTAACCGAGAAGTTAGTTTTAAAAAGTAGAGCGACAAAAAGTTTTAAAATGCGAAGGTGTTGGACATAAAAAATGCGACTTCTAACCATATATCCCATCGTGTTAATACAAATTTTGGCGGCAAGGGTATATTCGGGCACATTTTGTTTGTAATGATAATCTTTAAACATTTATCTGCTGATGAATGAATTTACAATTTTTCGATGGGTGCTTTTGATGTTGTGAGAAAATGTTGAAAAGAAATGTGTAAATACACCATCTTGCCCCACCATAGGGGCATGATGGGGTGGCAAGGTGAGTTAACAGTGGGTCGTACCATAAATCTAGGTAATAGGTAAAAAAAATAGATTCTTAAAATATTCTTAAAAACATGTAGGAGCAAAGCTTACACTCTTTCAAGCGGAACTACTTAAAATAAAAAAAATACAATAACGATAAAAATATTACAATAAACTTAATCTTCACAATTGAGACAATAGAAGACGAACTCATCCACGTTGTTCGCACAGGCTCCATGTACCCAACCTCGCCATCCATGGCATTGTATACCAATACTTCCCCTTACATCTATAGCGTCATCTTCCTCAACAGAAGAATTGATTATTTCTTGACGTTTTCTAAAATATATCTCTTTGCTTTCCTTACAAACTCGGCTTCTTGATCTTCTGCTTTTCTTCTTTGTCATTTTTTTGGCTTTAACTCTCCCTCAGCACTTCTAAGTTGCTTAGGGATTCTCCAGACTTTCTATTTTTTGTAGCAGATTTTTATCGTAGTGTAGTATATCAATCCTTACAATTGTTGTCTTTCCCTTGTTACGCTTTGATTGACCTGTAATTTAATTCCTAACATGAGAAATAAGGCATTATGTCTCGAGAAAGCATAATGGCATATCCAGGCATAACGGACCAGACTGAAGAGTGAGATAGTGATATCCCCATGCTGCCCATACCAATAGCCCAATCTTGCCTCTTTGAGACATTTTCTGGTTATGTTATAATAACATATTAAATATTTGAAATAAACAAATAACACACTATAGAAAAATACATGCAATACATGTCAATTAATAAGCACACAAAAGTGTGGTTGTAATAATTACTTATGCTTCCGATACTGGCCGTTGAACTCATCATTCAAAAAAATAACGAAATTCTGGAAATTCCAAAGATCACACACAAACAGCAATAACTTTATTATTACGACTAGTAAAGTTCCTACATTACAACAAACATAAAACAGCACTTGTCATATTAGGAACTGCTATTAATTTGACAGATGCTTACTGCCGTTTTGTAGATTAGACGATGTCCCATCGATGCTCGTGGGCCATCTTGCTCCCATCCCCCCTACATGAAAAAACACTTCTTAAAATCGCATAGTAACAAAATATACCAAAAAGAACACCTATAACACGAAATATGTATCTAGATATATTAAGCTGAACGTCGATACGATGCTCTCCACTCAGTTATTAACTATGTACTGACCAATACTGCCGTCGCTCTCTGCCTATCTCCCTACGTGGCGTTACACAATGACAAACTGCACACAACGTCGCTAACTTTACTTACTGCCTACCGTATTCATACGTCCCGTATAATTCCACTACGTCGCTACTAATAAAAATGTACTGCCTTACTTATTGCAACTAATTCTACCTGAAAATTATTGCAACGACAGCCTAATTTAAACTTTTGATAATATATTTCAATACCCCTACCATAAACAACAAAAGAGGCGGACAGTGTGAGATCATTAAATCGAAAATGGGCTATTTTTTGCGTTCACTTACTCAAGCAGTGTCACCAACCGATGCATTGCACTATACTCTTTTGCATTACAATTTTCAAGGGCGAGAGGTTGTAATAGTCTGTACAGTATTTTCAACGTCAAAAAAATATCAGAAACATTTCATTTATTTTATTATATCACAGGCAATAAGACACAATACACAACAGAAAAATCAATTGAGGTGACTGCAAGTAACAATTATTGCAATCGCAAAGCAATTTAGTTCGTTTTACGTCTGTTTTGCCAGAAATTGTTAGTTACTTTTGGTAACTTTTCCTAATGAATAGGCATTTTAGAGTAATAATAAGACAAACATGCTCTTTCCGTTAATATGCATATAAATAGCCAAATCAGTAGCCCTTATTCGCAACTACAGCGTTATGGCTTTTGTGTACAATATTACCTTATTTATTATCCTGGCAAACCCGAATATAAATTACTTAAAGATATGGCTTTTGCAACATCAGTCCTTGTCATAAATTCATAAATAAAGCGAATGTCAAGTTTACGATCCAACCTCGTAATATAAACTTTTAAACATTATATAACGTACGAACACACCGCTAAGGTTAAAGTTACAGATGTAACCGAATACATACAAATCATTAAATGCATACCCAGTTACCGTGCGAAAAATGCGTTTTATGTTGAATTCTGGTTGGGATGTCATCGGTAAAAAAGATAAGAATCTTGATTGCATTTATTGCTTATGAGACCATATTATGTCAGGAAATACAAGGGCTGTTAAATAGGAAAAATATGCATACGTAGCACACCTTTCGTATTTTTTAAAGTATAACACTTCAAACGATTAAAAGTGATACGCTTGGATTTCAACGTGAGTCTCCTTATTTAAATTAGCCAGATTCCTTAAATGCAGTTTATAAATATAAATCGCTAACTTCATCGTGCATATTTTTTATTTCATTGTTTTATACATTATACATTTTATTCATGGAATAATAAGTTCACGGAATTGGTTTCGCAGAACGATGGCGTTGTACTTTACAATCGTTAATTATGAACGCAAGCGGAAATTCATTTTTCTTACGAAACTCGCTTATTATGTCCATTTTTTGAGCCTCTTAAATGCTTTCATTTCTTTAATTATACAGGAAGTCAATGTGTACACTTGAATTCAGGACATAAGCCTCATTAAATAGTTTATGCATGAGGACGTCGCGAGAAATGGAAATTATTACCCTTATACAAACATATTGACGTGACAGATCAAAAAAGAAGGAACCGTTGACCTACTATTCAAGAAGCAGTAAGGCATTGTTATGCAGGCTGTGTTCACACACAACCACAGATCTGATTGACTAAATAAAAAGCAAAAAATAGCATTGCAGTTCAACGTAGGTAATGTTTAATGAACCTGGACTTATACTGCATGTCATCATCGAAAAAATATTTCATTTAACTTCTAGCTAGCGGTAAATTGCTTATTGTTTTTTTTTTTTTTGTTAACACATAACGTTCTTTGTTTGTCATGCATTTTATTCAACTCCCAGTCCCGGTAAGAAGACGGAGGCACATATTGCGTTTGCAATGTTTTATCTAAATGAAACCAAAAAATGACAAGTGTTGAACATATTACCATTTGAACATACAGACACAGACACAGCACCGATATTGTTTACCTACAGAAAAACATTCGTATATTTTTTTTTTAATTAATTCAGATAATTAGGTTGCTTGGATAAACGATAAAAATAAGTACTAACTATCAAACCTTCATCAGGCAGGATACAATGAGGTTTTTATATAACGGTCAAAATTTAAAAACGTAAAGCGACGCCCCTAATGCTGTGACATTCGATGCGTAGTGCCCCGAAGGAACTTTTTTACCTGCATAAAATTAGGATCATCTGACAAATTAATTGAATTTCTACTTTTAACTGTAATATAATTGCCGTCCTGCCGGCCTTCAAGATCTAAATCGACGTATGTTCGGTTATAACGCTCGAATTTCGCATTCTCAACTAGCTTAAGTGGGAAAGCACTCGTCCGGCAAACGAGGGGCTGCATGTTCGAATCTGAGGGGCTAACCACTCAAAAAAATTGCATACAACTAATTGTAATTCCATTAATTGGAATTAATTGCTGCTAATTCCTGGTAATTCCTAGTAATTCTTGCTAGCTCCAAATTGTATTAAACTCATTTAGCGTGAGAATATGATGAAAATAAAAAACATAACAAAAAATATGTGTATATTTTTATTATATATACATAAATAGTTACTTCTAATTATTGTGCATATAAAAAACGTATTTTAGTAACAATAATAATAGTCATAATGAATACCCAATTGCAAATTAATAATTTACACTATTCCATTTACATACAATGATATGTGATAATTACTGTGTGAAATTAATAAAACACCTGCAAAATTTAAGAAAAAATGATGGAGCGTTGCTACAAAAAAGAAAAAATATATATTATATACACATAAAACTATGCTGCTATCACTAAAACCGCAAATATCTTAAGAGAGCATTTGTTAGTAGTATAGATATTTTCTCAAACAAAAAGACATAATAACATGTTTAGTTTATTGTAAATATAAGATGAATTGGGGGTAAATGTAGAATTTCAATAATTTGCTAATAAATAATAA
Source organism: Protaetia brevitarsis (assembly GCA_004143645.1). Taxonomy (NCBI): domain Eukaryota; kingdom Metazoa; phylum Arthropoda; class Insecta; order Coleoptera; family Scarabaeidae; genus Protaetia; species Protaetia brevitarsis. The sequence continues at coordinate 28,778 of RXPK01001923.1, read as the reverse complement.
TTTTAACCGCCTTGATTAACATTATTATTATTTATATTCATTGGATATACTTACGCAGTAGTTTAAAATTTACCCGGGGCACCTTGACTTACTTAAAAAGTTAAACTTAATGAAACAACCTACATATATGACACAATATATTCATAACTGCACTGAGTGGGACGAAGTTTAATTTATTTTTATTATTCCAATATATTTTTCTTTATATGTCGTTATTTTTACAAAACTGTTGGAGTGAAACTTATGTATTAATCGTGAAGCTGTAGCAATAATTATTCTTATCACATGATGATTAATAAACTGATTGGTTTTACCGAAACTATCCAGTGATATAGCATTGTTTATACGTTCTACCGCACAAAAAAAAAAAAATAGGAAAAAAAGGATTTTTCACCCTTGTAGTACCTTTAACGAAGTGACATCAATCAAGCATCAATTCAGTTATTTTTTTGTATTTAAAAAAATTTAATTTAAAAATTATAATAAATATGATCCAGGAAAAGCTTTGACCATACATAAAATATAACTTGTTTAGACTCATTAGATTATAACGTTCTCTTTTCCATTTATTACAAATGGGACATAGGGCAATAAAGAGAAAAGCGATTGTGAAATCCTATATTTATACAGTTTTGCATTTGTATATGCACCTTTATTCCTAAGAAAATATACTCCTTTATAAAATATTTTTTTTTCTTACCAAATTAAAGCTGCTACAGAACATAACTATATTTTACATTATTGTATATTAATGTTTTCTTAGGTTTTGTAGATGATTTAAATAAAAATAATAACAAAAATCAAACAACAAATTTTTACAAGTAAACAAAAAAAAAATTAGTGAATCTAGTTAGAATTATGAAGATAAAGATGTCCTATTCAATTCCAAAGCATTAATTTTTTAAGGAAAATTTTAAAACTAAATGTTTCGACTTATGAATTACCTGTTCAAATAACATTGTCCTGGATGTAATTTACTTTATATTTTAAATGCATTAAACTGACTCACCTCATTTTATGCGATTTTATGCGGCCATTCTTATATCTCCAAAATTTTATATGTAGTAAATAATTACACATAATATAACCATAAAAGCCGTTAAGGTATCTAAATATCTTTTCTAATTTTATAATATTTTGCAAACTCCCAGGCCAATACTTTATTTAAGTTTTATTTTATATTCTCTAAAACTTGTTCGGATATTTGCAACATCTGCTTCCAGATTTTGTCAGGAACAGTCCCGACTTGTAAATATTTTATTGCTTTAAGCAAGACTTAAAACATTTCGACATAACATTATCCCTCAATGTAATACTTTATTTTTTAACGCATTGGAAGTGAATCACCTTATTTATCTCCGTATCGTTAAAGAAGTCTGTATGCAATAAATAATTGAGGATAGTACCATAAAAGCCGTAAAAGCATCCAAATTTCCCTGTCCTAGTTTATATTTTTGCAGATATTGTGTATTCGTAGTTAAAGTGGTTCGCAGAGTTCTAAGTCAATCAGCCAATTCTTTGCTTAATTCCCAATCATACAGTAATTCCATCTAATGCCATTCATTGCGATAATTCCTTATATTCCAAATGAGTAATTCCGAGTTAATTCCATTTTGAAATCGTTAGTTATTCCCTTCAAAATGTGTATTTTCCAAAGAAAGTGTACAATAATTCAAGAGTCTTAATTACTTACAGTTAAAAGCAGAAATTTCATTAATTTGTTTATTTCTTACTGTTAAAAAGCGTGGCAGTTTTTGTTATCTGACATCACTGTTGTTGCATTTGTTTTTCACTGGATGTAGCCGGTAATACCGGGCAAGTGGTTCTACCAGCAAGAGTGATTTCGTGATTGTAACTATAGTAACTAAACTGCTATTTTGGATGCGTCCGGGCATTAAAAAAATTACGAACAGGCATTTATTATCTTTAGTACCTTGAAGAAAAAAGTATTCGAACTATGCGCGCGGAAGCGAGTGAGACAGGAAGATATCGGGTCCCTTAATATTAACAAGAAGCTGATATTTCTCTCTTGCTTGCTCAGGCTTGAATCGTTCGGTTATTATTTTCTTCAAGTCTACAACCATTGATGCTATGGGGTATTGTCGTCCCCTATCTCTGCTTAAATATCATGTTAGAGTGATTAATTGAAGTAAAATTGTGCGCATAGGGTTGCTTTATAACATATATCAATAATGATTGATCGACTTCGTATTACAAATACACTATAAGAAAAGATTAATATAAAACTTCAACAAAATAAATTACCTAAAAATATATTTTTTTCGAAACTGATTTGATCCAACACATGATATGTCACATCTGACTATGAAATATTAACATTTAGACTGTCTAATATTGAATTTCGATCTGCCAGGTCTGTTTTATACTTGATCAGCTTTTCTTACCTGAAGGAGAAGATTATCGACGGAAAGATCCCGTGTGAAGAACTAGCTAAATGCAAAAGGTCTTCTACACCACCTGGATCGTCTGGCTGTTTATGACGTTGTGACGTTTTGTATCCTTTTTGTTATATCCTTTTTAAAGAAAAATAGATGTTAAGCTTTTAAGAATAATAATACAAAATGTCAGTGTAATATTAAATCATTTGATCATTAAAGTTCTAAGCATATCTGTATCCTCGAGTATGTAAATGAAGCATCTCAGTAAAGATTTGAAGAGTGAAAATGAATAAAAAAATGTTTGTATTTAAATAGGATTCAAGTAAATTTTTCAATAAATAACAAAAAATTGACAAAAAGACAAATACGTTTTTTTTCTGAAAGGTGTATAATTTAAAAAGTTATTCCTATAAGTTTTCCAATTTTCATATTCTACAATTTCTACCTGTTCTGCAAATTTACCCTGGCTAGTTTGTATAATTATTAACAGACAATATTAACATGTAGTTACAAATTGGCATTATTCTTTTTCAATTGTTCATATTTAAATCTAATAAAAGATCCATATCCAAATTAACATTGATAAAGATAGACGCAGTACATATAATAAGTCGCAAACAAGTACTTTCGAAGGCTGAATTTATTAGATAGGCATTCCTGTCAAAAATACGTACTTACTTATTATATAATGTTGTCGGACCATATGGACCTCTTCGGGTCGAATGCGGCTTGATGGGTCGAGTGGATCGCCCTCCTCTTGTGACAAAAGCTCACCCCTCGCGTATGATCGTCGAGTGTGTCTTGTTAAATGTTTCGACAATGTATATATACCAGTTACATTTTCACATGCTGTCGTAGACTGTGCGTTGTTAGTCGGATTTCGTATAATTTTAAACCGGAATAATTTACATCCAGATATCAGATCTTAATGTTATCGCAGAATCCGAGGTTCGATCAGCCGAAACTATCCAAAATCTTCAGATTGCGGATCTTTATCCGAAACCTCGGAATCCGGAGCTCGCATCCGAAACCCTCGTATCTGGTGCGGCAATAACCACTAAGATTTATTGGTTCGTTTCAAATTGTTTACAATACAACCTTTTTCAAGCACCTATTTTCCAGTTAAGTATAAGCTATTAAGCCAATTGAAATAATATTCTACACATATACAAACCTAATGAAAGGGTAGTTCATAGTTCGTACTCAATTATTTTTATTTTTTAATATTTCCCATAAGTCTTCTAATAGATCCCAAAGCGACGGTTGTTAGATTTAAAGTTTAGAGCAAATAAAACATTTAATTAACAAGAAACAATTCAACAATTAAAGACTATATCTACTGTTTTTAACGATGAGTACTCACGGACAGCATTATTAGAGACCAGATAATCATTCAACTAGCAGTTTTGACTATGCAAATTCGTTACTGCTGTGACGGCACCCCGTTTTCGGAAATTACAGATTTGTCGTGTTTACTCCGTTCAGCCTTGTCAATTGACAGATATATACATATACAGTATTGTTCGAGTAAGTATTATATAAGATTTAGAAAAAAGTTATTGTTAATTTATTTAATTTTATTGTTAGTTTTTAAATTAAATTTCACCATGCTTTAAATGTCTTATATTTCTCGGATGTTGTTTTGGCCTATTCTTGTAGATTTTGGTCCGTTGGCGGTACTGATTTGTGCGTTTGCGTTTTACGCAGCGGTTGAGATATGTATCAGGCAGATTCTTCAGTGACGTCACTATGCATTTTTAAAATTCCTTTAACAGCCTTTTGTATCCTACATATTTATAATGTATAAATTATAATTCGCGTTAATTTGTTTATTCTGTCATCAAGGAATTCGCTTAATATAATTGTTAGTATATTGAGTGGGCACATTAGATATAAGATCATTTGTTATTTTTGTTCGGGAAGAACAGCCTAATTTAAAGTTTACCGCAGTTAATTTTTCGTATTTATCAAACTTTGCTAGATTCGTTCTTAATTATCTATCACCTCGGCTTGGGTGAGTGAGCTTTGTGCTTGCATTTAAATTTTTCTTTTGTTATTACTAGTATTGTCCACGTTTAATTTAGTTTGTGTTGAATGTTTGATAACCACGCTGGATTGTTATTGGTCTAATTGGTTATCTTCTGGACAACTAACTTTTTTTGCTTTGTTATAGGATATAGGAGTTTAGGCATTGGTCTATGTAATTTAGAATCACGGTGCAGTTTTTAATTTAGGCCTGAACCCTCTGTTCACGGTTTTTTTTTCTCGCAAATTAATTAACTCGTTTTTTTTTTTTTCTTTTTTAATCAAATATTTTGATCTGTTACCGAATGCAACGTCATTGAGTTAAAAATTCTGTATTTTATTTTTAATAAACCTTTTAATTTTTGGGGTATTTAAAAAGCAGTTTTTGTCATTGCACTCACAATTACTTTTCGTTGGTTTCAGATTTCAAGTTCTTAATCGCGAGATGGTCATCTCTGTTTTGTTCTTCTTGCGCCCAATCGATTAATGTTCAGAGAAGACTAGTTCATTATTTAGTTTAATATACAATAAAGTAATTACTAACCAACTGCCTACATTTACTTAAAAAAAACAATTGTTTTGGTGACTTTTTCTACGTTTGCAAATAAATTACAATCGTATTAGTAAAAATTCGTGTTAGTTATATATAATATTGTTTACCATTTTTAAAATAGTATGGAGTAAAAAATATACAGGAAATAAATATATAGGTGATTTTCATTGTTTAAACGTGTAGTTGAAGGATTGTTGATTATACAACTGTCTACACTATTGTATTTATTTTTTAGTGTGATTGTTTCTTTGTTTATTAATTCATAACTCTTATTTTAATCTGCATTGTCCTTGTCTTGTGCATCTAAGGTATATTTTACTTGTGGGAAAATAAAAAATAAAATCTAAATAAAAAAATATATATTACCGAATATTGAAATAAATTTTTAGTAGTTGTATCAATACCAGTTTAAATATACTTCATTGCTTGTAGTCTTGCTTGAAATAGTTGCTTGACAAGTTATATTGTAAACAAGGAAACGATCGGTAGCAAGAAGAATAAAGTAAACTTCGATGAGTTATAGTTACTGAAACGACTTTAAACCCAAAGAAACTAGAAGACATACATATGCTAATGCAAGTGAATGTGTACATATTGTAGTAGTAGAAGCAGAGAACCGGATAGTGATCGGATAGTTCGGATCGATATCCGGATTTCACTTTTATCGGATCACCAAAGCACTATCTAGACAGAGGCATCAGTGTAAATTTCAGGCATAACATAATTTCATTAGAATTAATTAAATATACCTTCATCATCTGCCTTATAAAATTTCACAACAAAAATAAAACGTTCTTTTAATTGTTGAAATGCAAGCAATAACGATTTTATTGTGAGCAAATAGATACCTGCCTCTATACACTCGAAGTCACTTCGCCGATCTTTATCGACAATCGTTTGAGATTCATATACGCAGAATCTCCGATTCTATACCACGCTTTTGTTTGGTCTCAGAATCGAGATAAAGCTGGATATAATATTGCGTCATTGCATTTTTTTACTGAATGTTCAAAGCGAGGTAGTCATTTCGCCTTACACGATATTAAATCGCAGCGAAACTTTGCAGAAAAAAAAGAACAGTTCAGGGTCATTAACATTGTTTCTTATTGGTTTTTACGTCGCCATAAAATTTTAATTCTTTACCAGATGTATGTGCGGATTGAAGTTAGATGTTGAGGTCAAGTTTGTGTGTTGTGTTTGCATGTATAGAGAGTCACCTGACATTTAATAACGTAGTTTATAACAATACTAATTTATGAAATTATCATTATTATTTTTAACTGGCAGACATCAGACATGATGCATTATTTGTAACAATTAGCACCAGATAATGCTTAAGTAACAACTAACTTGATTAGCTCACGTACGTAAATGAAATCTAGAACTATTTCAATTGTATATAACTGTAACCAATTTAACTGATTAAATAATCCAGTAAAAGTAAAAGTATCATTTATTGCTTTTCAATCCAGTAAAACGTTACATTTTACCTGTAATTTGCAACTGGGTGGTTGTGAAGTAAAGTTTTTAGTGTTCACTGGGAGTCCTTCTGAGTCTAAAAATTGAATGTTCCGTTATTTTAAATATTTTATAGAAGAAAAAAACACTTTTCTTTTTTAAATATATATACGCCAAATGTATAACTTTTTGTCATAAGTACATTTATAAAGAAGTTATTTATACGCTACGAAAGCAGGATATCAGGTTTAAAATTTATAGAAAAATACGAATTGAGGAAAAAAGCGTTGTTTCTATAATCACTCACTTGAATATTCTTATTTTTTACATTACCAGAAACCTCTGTGGTGTACAGTGCGAACAATTGGATCTATAAAGGAATGAGGCCAGAAAAAATTATCAACTACATTTTCACCTGAGCTATATCGACTTGCCATGACGGTATCATTAACATAACGCAGCCGTGTATGCTGTTTTAGACGAGCATTTTAGCAGGACTGGCAATCCATGAATTGCCCGAGCTAGAACAATGACTATATGTACGGCTTTAGACTGTGATCGTTTGTTAGGTGGAGAATTTGATGTGGGGCGATCATCTGAATTCTCATTCGTATAGTTGATGATCGTTGATAAAGCTGGAAATGCGTTAGCAATGTAAGTGCGTTTACAGACTTGAAGGTGATAGCGCCTTATTTCGAGTTAATTTAGTGTTATTTTCCTTTCATTGCTTTTACTAATATGGTGATTCCTACAATAGATCATGATTCTCGTCTTTTCTTTGATGTTTTTAGCACCAAGATATTTGATAGTACATGACTTATTTTTTCTCACAGAAGTAGGATTATTGCCTGACAGATGCACATCTGCGTATTTTGGGATATAAAAATTGTGATAACTTACAAAAGAACAAGGAGGTGGGAGGTTGTCTACTTAAGAAGTGACTTGCTACAGATGAAATATTTACGCGATATTTAAGTAAGCAAAACAGTTCAGATCTTCTCTTACATTTTTTACATCTCTTACAGTTTCCAAGTTATTAAATTGAGTAGCCTTAGGAAGCTCTACGCGCCGAATGCGGGCAATTTAGCAGGTAAAAGTTACCGTCGTTCTTAGAGTAGGCCAGTCTTTATACCCACCAAGCTTCATTTAAATCGGTGAGATATATCAAACTAATTTAATAGTTACATAAAATACCACTTCACAAAAATTAAAATCTTTTTGCCAATCCGAAAAATAAAACTTTCCTTTTCCAAATCTATTAAAAGTATAGTGCAATCCCAAACTCACGGGTGAACCGTTCAAAATGTAACGTTTTACTGGTCTAATTGCTTCTGTAGGCATTTAATATGTAGGTTTAAGCATTTTTCCAACTTGCTTTAATATAAGAATTGTACCTAGAACATAAAATCTACCACAAAAATGGTTCTGAACAGTCACTAGTCGGTTTAAATAAAATTTAGATAGTCTGTGAGATCCTATGAAATATTTGTTCGAAGCATTTCAACTGTCACTAACTACAATTTTAATACATAACGTAAACTTCGTGTGTGTAAGTGTAGAGATTTGCCGTGTAATTACAGTGTATTTTCTAGTGTATGTCTGTATGAGTGAGTGTTTTGCGCGAAATGTTACTACAATGGTACCAACATTGGATTTAACATGACGGCTACCCAACGATCTAACGATAGACCAGGTATACAGAATTACTGATGTAATTGAAAAATCTTTAGAAAACAATGAAATCTGTTCAGCAGTCGTCCTCCACGTTTCACAAGCCTTTGACAAAAGATGACATAATCACTTTTTTTGTGGGAGCCATGGTGTCTCAGGAAACACTGCAATCTCTTAGCTTTGTATATTTCTTTTACCCATTAAATTATACCAGCCATTCCAGGATCCTAGTGCCCTGCACTAATCTGTACAGGTCTCTGGCGATCAACAACCGAACTATCCTCCGGGTTCATTTTTGAGTTGCTAAAAATTGCTTGTCTTCTTGCACCCAGAGCCTCGCATTCACACAGAATGTGCTAAGCGGTCTTTGTCCTTTTATTACACAGTCTGCAGTTGGTATCTCCAGTATTGATCCTAATATTTTGTAGGTATCCTTTCAGTGTACAGTGTCCTGTTAGGAGACCTGTTACGATGCGAAAATGATTCCTACTGAGCTGCAGTAGTTCTTCAGCCTTATTTTCTGATGGTTCTGTAATAAGGGTCTTACCAGGAGTTTGCCTGGTTGTATTTCGGTGTTCTTTTTGTTTCTATTTGACCCAACTTCTACCTCCTCTCATGCTGTGTTTTTAGAGACTCCTAAAACAGGTTCTGGGCCTATATAGGAAGCAGATGATCCCTTTCTTGCTAACTCATCGGCTTTTCATTTCCTTCGATTACTGAATATCCGGGCACCCACAGCAAAGTGCTGTGGCGATCTATAAGGCATAACTACTTAAAATATAAGCTGCATTTGTCCGTTCCTCAATAATATTCAGAACAATTGAAATTCTATATACCAAGTAGGAGGATCGCAGAGAAGGGTTCTAGGACATAACTTGCACTTGATTTACACCAAATAAACAATGGTGCGTTAGATTGAAACAAAACCAAATCTGTCCACATCAACTTTACAAACAGAAGTAATTAAGAAATACTGAAATAAATAACAGCTAAATCCCTCATGCCAATACAGCTAAATATGTAGGCATTACATTGGATGCAAGATTTCGCTGGAAGATCCATAATAACAAGAAAAGAGAGGAACTCGACATGAGATACAAAAATTATACTGGCTGTTTGATAGGCACGTCAGCCTATAAACAGGCAATAAAATACTATCGTACAGCTAAATCCTCAAACCAGCATGAACTTATGGCACACAGCTCTGGAGTTGTGAGAATAACATTTTAGTCATCCAGAACAAGCTACTGAGAAACACTGCTTGGTACATCAGAAACAGTGACCTTCATCGAGATCAGACCATTACTAAATGTAGAGACCATCGTACTCCCTGATAATTTCAACTTGATGAGAAGGCTCAAGAAATTGAAGCCTGCAGAGTTATTTAAGTGATTATATCAATGCAAAAGCAGAGTATAGTGCTCTTTTGTGATAAACGTTAAAATGTGATTATCACAAAAGTAGACTAGTGAATAGGACCTTAGATTGTAAGATTTTTCCCTTGCTAAGTTAGATGTAAATAAGTTACTCATTAATCAATATTTGATTCTTGTTAATTCTAATTGTTATTAAGAAAATATAATGTAAAGGAAAAAAAATTGTCGTTTTCTTGCTGCGCTTAGCAGTAGAATATATCTTCATAGTCGCAATGCTGGTAAATCACCGTAATAGTGGAAATGTCATGCCGCCCATCGTTTGCGCAAGCGACTTGATTCTGTCTAAAATCCAGTTACTCTCATTCAGTGATATTTTTTAGACATCAATGACACGACAGTTACATTATTTATATCAATTATTAAAATCTACGTTTCTCTAATTTGATATCCTTCACAATTATCTCATTCTTTAAAGTATTATTGAATTAAAATTATTATTGGTTTTCGATATTGTATTGATAAAAGTTACAACAGAAACAAAATCAAAGTTATCGGCTGATGCTTAGTAGAATAAAATAATATAAAAATAAAATAGGATTGAATATGTGCAGAATGAATGCAATCTCGCAGCCCTAATTTGCAATGTTGCTTTTGTAATATTTCACTGAGAGGTTGCTTAATTATCATTTAAATTCAACCCTATAATTATTTCTGCTCATTTACATATACATTTGTACATTAAGATAAAAATAAAACCTCCTTTCGAGGAGCAAGCACGGGCTAAAACGAAAAACGCGCTATAAATGAAACATTGATCATGTTAAACTGTGGGGTTCTCCAGTCAGAAATAATTTGCACGAAATAATAAAGGTACAACGGAGCTTGGTCGACACTAGAAGTACTTTTATTAATGCACAATGTTGGAAAGCTGTTAATTTAGAGTGGACGTGCTTTTCATAAAATCGCCCATACGCCTTCGGTATTTTAGGGAATTAGCATATGAAAAAAGTCGATGCATATTCTTCTTAAAAGACACGCCTACAAAATTATAGCGCCCGCTTCAGTCTCATTTATATAAACTTATGTTCTCATATCTATAATAATATATTTAGGTGCACCTTCTACGACATTCTGGGCCAATTCGAAATAAAATGGAACCACTACATCTAAAACAACAATTAAATGCATTTGAGGTAGATATAATGTGAATATCTTGCTTGTAAGTTACAAGCCATCAAAATAAAGAAATGACGAAAATTACAATAAACTATGTAGATTAGATAAACATAGATAGCGGCACAGACTTGTTTCATCGTGACCTCTTCAGATTATTGTAGTTACCTCTATTCTAGAAGACACTCTAATTTTTCCTTCTTAAATAGACCGATTATTTTTGATAGTTGCTGTCTGCCCTGTGGAATTCCCCAAATGTATTTCCCCAAAAATACCTTGCCTTTTCAGAGCCAGTGCATTGGCACATAACAAGAATTAGAGTTTCCTCTTCATCTTGGTAGAATTCGCAAAAAGTATTCTCTGTTACGCCTACGCTATGGTGTGCATATTTCTATTTAGTAGTACAGTGACTAGTTAGTAGATCCACTACCATTTTAACAGTCATATTACTTTTACTCTTTGGGACCTTTGAAAATTCAAGTCTTTCTTCCTTTAAAAACCATTTTGCCTGTGTGTTCTATTAACATTTGGCAATACTCTCTAATCTCTCTATAACATTTGTTATGTATCTATTCGCTCATAGATCTTTTATTATTTCAGATTTGGTAATGCCGAAAGACATCCCTGATTATCCTCATCTGGCTAGGTGCATCTGCCACTTTGAAGTGAACACTTGCAGAATTAATTGCTCTAAATGTGGACTGGTTATCAGAGAAAAGAGAATATATCCCCGGTGTTATAAAAACCATGGACAAGATTTGAAGAAAGAAAATATTTGATTTTGAATGTCAAGCAGGTTCGAATCAATACTTTCAGAAGAGGCATCGCAAGTACATTTGATTAAAAGATAACAGTAAAAAAAAATCATTATTTTCCAAAAATAAAAAATTAACAACTTAAAAAACTAAGAAAAATTTAGGTTAGTGAGGTCCCATATATACCTTTATTTCAATATATTTTTCAACGTTATCCCTGGCAAGTTCACCTTATAATTCAGCTTACTACCTATATCTTGCAAATAAATAATATTCTGTATCTGGAGGGTCAGTAATACATTTCTTGAGTTAGAAGTACTCACAGATTTAAGGTAAAACAATAATATTATGCATCATGTGATGACTTTGTCTAAAATTACTCATATTCGTAATGCCAAATATTATGCCACCCGTTTATTAATTCACAAAAGGCTTTCGCAGGTAGCAACCCTTGTGCTCAGAGCCAGTTTTTGATACACCAATTATACGCATGTCACATTTACGATAGGTGGTTCCAAGTATATTTTTCTACTCGGAAGAAACGTAAAACAATACAAACAAATCGTCTGCTAAATTCATATGCATTGTTAAAGTGACTTTTTCTCTTTTTGATGTAGGTAGATAAACAGTCTCCACTTAACCTACAAGGGTCTGCAATTAGCAAACATTTACGATTTTTCGTTCCAAGAAGTAGAAATGCAATATTTTTCTGAAAAAAATGGAGCGGTTTAAATCCACCTAATTATCATTACACTTCGTTTCAGTTGACGTTAACGGAGTCATATACGTATATATGTATTTAGCGAAAAAAAATTAATTATAGTTTGTTTTTCGTAATCAAGAGTACCTAAATTGACATAACCGAAAACCTTTGACGGATTAGATATTTTTTTCATGTAGCTTTATATATAACATTAAATTTTACGAAGTTTCGACCTTATATAATTATGGTTTTCGAATATAATCGTTGAATACAAATAAAGAAATATATTTTTCATAACTATTAAAATAACTTAGAAAATAAATAAAATGTATAGAGTTGACGGTTGCGTCTTGGTGAAACATTATAAATAATTTAAAAAATAAAACACTTGGTTAAGTTTCACTAGAACAGAATTTAATTCTGTTACATATTGCTGTGAACTGATGGTCCAAGCATATAAGTAAAGAGAAATTAAAAATGACAAAATTAATTTAGCTAGCTCAGCAAAAATGAATTTAAAAGGGCGCCAGAGATTCTTAAATCTCAGAGTAAATTTTTTAAAAATTAATAGTGGGCGTGCAAAATTACTTTCTTTAAAATCCCCAAAAATTGAAATGGCAGATTTAAAAATAAAAGAACTATTTAAGATGATATATACAATCATTAAATTTATTTTAAAAAAAAAAGAAAAAAAAACATTTGAAACAATTTACAGGATAAATAAAAACCTTGAATATAAGATTCTGGCATAAAACAAACCTGCATAAGATTCTACAATTTAGAAAGGACAATGCAAATCCTTTAGCAAACAAAATGGAAGATTTGTTCCAGAAGATAAATCTCAATCCCACAAAAAATATCCACGCGGTCACGAAATTTAAACCAAACTAAATTTTACACGTGGAGAAACAAATATAATTTAAATTGAAATTTAATTTTAACAGCACAAAGCTTCACTTCACCTTAACCGTGGTGATTAACAATACAATACAAATCAGCAATAAGAAAACGGAAAATTTAAACTTTTTAAACTAAAAACACGAAATCTTCTAGAACATTTTACAATAATTACAGATCTAATATTCAAAATGCGTACACAATTAAACAAAACAGCAATAATTAAATAAAGAGTTCTTTGATGGATGAATTAAAATCAAAATACCCGAACAAAGATTTAAAATTAAATGAAATTACCTACATGGTAGCACACAAAAATGAAAAATATGTACTTACACGGCCTCCATCACTCAAAGAACTGGGGGCCTCCAAGGGATAACATCGTACATATAACAAATTTACAATCTGCGTGCGATGACCGCAACGCATCGCAAAGAAAAAACTAGCAAATAAACTATACAAGAGTACGCAAAATGTACAAATAAATGAAATTTACTATACACAACTGACCAAATAAAATGATACAACCAATTAAATCAAAATTCTTAGCAAAATTTATAACAATAAGAATAGTGGAAACTCTAACATTGTTTCGACAAGGCTGATTTGGAATAAATAAAAATACACATTTAAATTTCCGAAACCCGGGGTGCCAGTCTATAGCAATATGTTTCAACTTCTCATTCATTATCAAAGAGTTAGACTTAAATTAAACTAAAGGGTTACCTTTCACATTACATATGAGTGAGCTAATGATTTAATTACGATATCTGTAATGAGGGTGTTTGCAAAGTCTAATTGTGTATTTGTGACGTCTGCAAATCCTGTGCTTCTCTTATTGTTAAGGATGGCTTTTTTTATGTTCAGTAATGCGCTCTTGTATGGACATGCCTGTTTAGCCGATGTATATAGCGTCACAATCGCTGCAACCTACTTCGTAAACACCTGATTTGTCACCTAACTTTGTTTTGTTTTTATTATTAACTAACAATTTCCCCAAATTGACTTTGTTTGTTTGTATAACATTCAAACCTAACTTGTTTAATGCTCTGGAAACTCTACCTAACTCCCGGTATTTACAAAGATTGCAAGTTTTTTTACAGTAAGAAAATAACAAATTAATGCATGTCTGCTTTTAACTGTAATAATTAGGAGTAATTTTTCCCAAGAAAAATTTCTCTCCTTCCGCAGGATTCGAACCTACATCCCCCGTTTGCCGGACGGGATCTTCAAGAACTAATATCGACATACATTCGGTTAAAACGTTCGAACCTCGTCCTCTACTAGCTTAATTGGTAAAGCGCTCGCCCGGCAAACGGGGGGATGTAGATTCGAATTCTGCGTGAGGAGAATTTTTTTTTGAGAAAAATTACTCCTAATTATTACAGTTAAAAGCAGAAATACATTAATTTATCCCCGGAATTTAGTTTAGGGCATGATATTGTCATAACCGTTATTTTTAGCTATTATTATTAGCTATATCCAATAGCAAAGGGAGTAGTGATATAGAATAATTAAACACGTACGAAACCGAAACATAAGGAAACATTTAAATACTTAACCGAAAACATTCACCTGTCCGTTATTTTGTGCTGATAGATTTTATGGGGGCAGAGATCTCCTTTCACATTTATCTTTAGTTTTTGATATTTTAGCAGATCAAAGCAAGCGTTAAAAAGTACTAGAATACTAGAAAATGAAATCATTGCTTAATTCATTTAATTTTAGCTTAAAAATGAGAATCCATAAAAATTCCCAAAACAGTTCTCTCGAAAAAGTACTTAAAAGTTTGCCCTAGCCGATATTTAATAGGTACAATGCTTATGTTTCTTAAACATAGCATGTATTGTACCAACGCAAATATTAAGTTCTCGGATGGAGTTAGAAAAATTGTCATTGAAGTCAATCAAAACGTTAGTTTTCAATTCTGCACTGATAGTACATCGTTTTCTGGTTTAGTTTTTTTAACATTTCGGTTCTCTCGGAATTTGCAAAATAATAGTAAAAAATATCTTCTCTCTGGTGGTATCCTGTTTGGAAACATATCTCTGTAACGCTCCAAGGCTCTGTTGCTTTTCTTCTACACACAAAATATGCCTCAATATTACATTTCTCCAAACAATTACGTATAAAAAAAAATCAATAACTTGAATAATAAATAAGTAAATCATGGACAAAAAACAATGATAACAAGGAACACGGCAATAAACGTATTTAGAGATAAAATAAAATAAACAACAATTAGAATCAATAAAGTCTTCTTTCAACAACAGTGCACAACAGACCTCGCAGAACTAATAGAAAATAATTTGATTATGTCTTAAAACACTTAAAATTAAGCAACTGAAGTTTCCTTCGATTCCTACTTTGCCAAACAACGTTTTGGCTGTTATATCTAATCCATCATTATATAATAATAATAATAATAATAATAATAATATCAATTTATTGGCATTATTATGAGTCGTAGTTCTTTTGTTTTTTATTTTATTTTAGGGTTATGATATTGTAACAAATATTGTGTGCAAAAACTGGCTTTCTATCAAGCGGTGACAAAATATACAGGTGATCCACTTAAAAGTTATTTAATTATATCTCGTAAACTCTTTAGACGCTTTACAGCAAAAAAATGTGTCGCGGGAGCCAAATGAGTACCTTCGGATCCCTCAAAGACTTGCAGGAGTATTATCTAGAGATGAAGCGTGGAGATAGATAACGAATGTTTTAACTATATTTTTTTAACTACGTACCGCTACAAAAAAACTCGAATTTTAATTGTTTTTTTTCTGATTACACGTTTGTAATCAGCGCAAAAACCCTGCATCTTTGATAATTTAATCAACATCGTTGCTGGAATATTAACAAGTTAACAATAATGCGCTCATAACTTTGAACAGCCTGATACTGCACCTAATGGTGTTTTCGCCTAGTTTTCTAGGTCAAGATGCCCCCAAATAAAAATATCTGCAAGTGGAATGTATTGAACGCTAGCCAAATCTATCGATAATTAATAGAAGTAGGCATTTAGTGTGTGATGTAACTCTGGAACGATTTTCAACATACAATATAATCACGTAACAATATATTAGAGTTTCTTGACAGAATAAGGAAGTATGAAAAAAATCATAATATTGAGGACACCTGTATAATTATTCAAATCACCTCTGTACACAATATCTAATAACAAATAATGCGATTATAACTAATTTCTGAAATTCGATAAAATAATCACAATACGTACTTTTTGTAACACTCTGTATATACCCACTCCTGGCGCATCCAAGGAGGACCAACCCGAAAGCGATGTGGAAAATACTGGTAGTTTTCACATTGGAGCCCTCTATCGCGAAGAATCGTCATCCGAATCTACGATGGAGGTTGACGTCACCGTAGAGGGAGAAGAAGGAGAGAGGGACAAGACCCTTACCGGTGAGGACATTACCCTCACCGAAAACTAACGGCGAGATGGCGGGCATAAATATTGCCCAAGTGAACGTCCACCACGCCAAAGGAGCTTCTGCTGTTATCTCCAGGACGTTCACAAAAGATATTCTCAGTAATGAAGCGCTGAACAGGCAAGGAACGCTGTGAAGTGCTGTGTAGTAGTACCAGTATACCTAGAGCATGTATCTTAATTAGAGACAACATTAATTATATTTGTTCTCCAGAATTCCTGACGAGAGACCTTGCCGCGGTCCGAGCATACCTCGAACTCAAGGAAAAACGTCAAGAGATCGTAATAGCTTCATGCTACTTCGATGGCGATGGGGCTGGACCACCAGCTGAGCTGCAGAGGTTAGTGGAGTACTGCCAGAAGAAGCGGCTACCACTACTCTTAGGATGCGACACTAACGCACACAACACTGTTTGGGGAAGCAAGGACACCAATCAGAGGGGTGAGCAACTTTTAGAGTATATTCTTTGTAATAAACCTACTCGTACATAATATTGGGAATACCGCCACATTTGTAACAAGGGTAAGAGAGGAAGTGTTAGATATTACACTCAGTACACTGAACCTAAAGGATCTGTTAAAAGACTGGAGGATATCAAGTGAACCTTCTCTCTCTGATCACAGAATGATTGTGTTTAGACTAGAGACGAAGACTCCAGAGCCACCACTCCGGAGGAATCAGAGAAAAACAGATTGGGACAACTACAGAACCAATCTAAGATATATAAAGATAATTAAAGAGGTGAACAAAGCCATACTCGAAGCATACGATTCGAGCTGTCCTGTTCAGCAGACAAAAGAATGTAGGGACGCACCTTGGTGGAACAGCCATCTGTCAAAATTAAGATCCGATACGCGGAAGCTCTTTAACAAGGCCAAGCGTAACGGAGATTGGCAGAGTTACACCAAGAAACTTACTTCCTACAATAAAGCTATCAGGAAAGCGAAAAGAGATAGCTTTAGAAAGTTCTGCGAAGAAATCGATTCAACACTTACCGCTTCGCGACTCCACAAGGTAATGGCGAAGGGTAGAATCGATTCAGGAATGGCACTAAGAAAGCCAGATGGAAGTTTCACTGAAAGTGGAGAAGAAAGAGCTCTCCTCCTTCTAGAAACCCACTTTCCCGAAAGCAAAGTGGGAACCTCGGAAAATCCTTCCGAGATATATAAAAGACCAAATAAAGAAGCTACTACAGTGGCAAGACACATATGTAGTAGCGAACGGTTAAAATGGGCCATCAATACCTTTCAGCCGTTCAAAAACACCGGAGTGGACGGGATTTTTCCAGTTCTACTTCAGAAAGGCAGAAGAAATCCTTCCTCACATGATTCGGATAAGCCGAAGTAGTCTGGAGTTGGGGTACATTCCAGAAGCTTGGCGAAGGGCTAAAGTCACCTTTATACCAAAAGCAGGGAAAAAGGACATTACGCACCCTAAATCCCACAGACCTATCAGATCCTATCAGCCTCACATCATTCTTTTTGAAAACGTTGGAAAAGGCTGTAGATAACTATATCAGAACAGACATCTTGGAGCGGGTGCCATTACACCCCCTGTCAGCACGCCTATCAAACAGGCAAATCCACTGAGACTGCATTAGTGGAGCTGACGGACCAAATCTAAGATGCCCTGACGAATAAGGAAACCGTAGTGTGCGCCTTTCTAGACATAGAGGGTGCTTTTGACAACACTCCACACGAGTCTATCAAAAAAGCATTAATTAATAGGGGTAGACGGCGTGACTTCTAGATGGATGTCGCAACTACTGTCTACCAGGTCGGTGGAGGCGGAGGTGGGACATAAGACCATCTCGGTTAGTACGACCAGAGGATGCCCACAGGGGGAGTTACATCCCCACTTATGTGGAGTCTAATAGTAGATGAACTCTTATGCGGACTGACGAATCTAGGCATATCTTGTCAAGGGTATGCTGATGATATTGTACTATACGCAAGAGGCAAATTTGAGAATACCCTCTGTGACATAGTTCAAAGAGGATTGAACTTCACGAGAAGATGGTGTCAATCGATGGGACTCAATGTTAACCCCACTAAGACAACCTTAGTAGCATTTACCAGGAAAAGAAAATCCAATCTTAGAACCATAAAACTGGATGGGCAAAATATAGACTGGAGAGCGGAAGTTAAATATCTACGCCTTACCCTAGACAATAAACTTCTATGGAACAAACATGAACTTGAAGTAACCAACAAGGCCAAAGAGCTCTGATGGTGTGCAGAAACTTTGCAGGAAAACATTGGGGATGCAACCCAAAAATACTGCTTTGGATGTATACAGCGATAGTGAGACCAATCATCACCTATGCATCAGTAGCATGGAGCAAAAGAACTAATCTGGCCACCGCGAGAATTAATCTCTCGAAAGTGCAAAGATTAGCATGTGTATGCATAACGGGGGCTATGAGAACCTGCCCAACAGCAGCTATTGAAGTAGTATTGGATCTTGCCCCCCTCCACACAGTAGTAGAGGTGTGGCGAAAGAACCGCACTAAGAATGGTCAAGGAAGGAATGATTAGCATAGGCCTCAATCTCCCGAAGGTGATCAAACCTGGATATGCCCGAGATGATATGTAAAAAAAATTTAGCTTTGTGAAGGAATTCACCACAAAGCTAAGTAACAGGAGCTTGTGGGATCATAACACCATCTTGAACTTGAATAGAAAATGCCATCAAATGTGTTACTGATGGCTCCAAAACGGCAGAAGGGACTGGAATAGGAATATATGGCCTAGAACTACATATTTCGAAAGCTTGGGAAATACCCAAGTATATTTCAGGCGGAAATACACGCTATTGGAAGATGTGTTCAGTTCAATATGGATAGGAACTATCGGAAGCAGAGATTCATCAGATCATGTCTGATAGTCAAGCAGCCATCGACGCGCTGAGCTCATACGTAATCAGCTCCAAGATGGTCTGGAATGCCTAGGGAAACTAAATGAGCTAGGCAAAAGAAATAAAAACCCTCCTGTGGTTCCGGGTCACACAGGAGTGGAAGGAAACGAAAAAACGGATAACCTCGCAAAAAAGGGCTGGAATGCCTTTTGTAGGGCCTGAACCTTCTGCGGGTAAGTAGCAGTACAATACCGAAGAAACTAAAAATAGAAATGGAGCAGAGAAAATCCAGTTATTGGGAAAATCTCCAGGGAATGAGGCAAAGTAAAATTCTTCTGGGAACTTATAACCAGAACAGGTTTACAGAATGCATCAACCTGAGTAAGAACAATGTTCGCATTTTAAACAGGCCATTGTAGACTGAAAGGACACCTGAGTAAGCTTGGATTGGAAAAAGATCCTGAATGCAGATTCTGTGGGGAACAGGATGAAACACCCATCCATTTCCTCTCAAACCGCGTAGCACTGTGCAACTCGAGGGCATTTCACCTGGGAGCATGTGAAATCGAAGAGGGAGACTTACCTAGACTGGGGCCCTCTGACATCCTACACTTTCTAAAAAGAATAGGACTGGAAGGCCAGCTGTAAAGCAGCAAGAATAGGGGACACAATAGATCTTTAGGTCGCAGTGTAACCACCACCCTTTACTTTACATACATACCTTACATTACAACACTCTGTAATAAATTAGCTATAGCAGCCGAAAAGGCTGTCTAAATAGTACGATAGTGCTATTCAAACTTTTTTCTATCCCTCACCATTTAAAAGTTATTTTGGATAGTCAAAATTTGGAACAAACGTCAAAATTAAATTGTACCCCCTAAAGTTGAAGGCACGTCGCAATAGAAAATTAGAATCTGCGATTTACCGTACGGAAGGTTTCCTTGTAAGTGGATCTTGGACCTTACAGTTTAGCAGAGTCCCTAGATCTATATTTCTGAAAGTTATGATATTCAGTTGCCTCTGTTTGATGTTAACTTATGTACGACTAAGCAATAAATTTTATAATTATTATTATAAATAACTGTTTTTGTTTCAACCACTAGTTTGTGACAAATTTTCTTATTTTATTCCTTTAATCGACCTTGTAAGTATATAGTTCAACAGGTAGCTGTGGTTTCGCTTAGGAATATACATATAAGAAAAATATCCAATACAAGCTGATACTGAACGTAGAGTAATTATATATCTATATAATTAGTATAGGTATTGGTGTCCGTAGCTTTGAAGAATTTATCATAATTGCGCTTTGCGAAATGATCAACATGGACATATTAACCTTTTGAAAAAATTGAAAATACCTTATTAAATTTCCGTCCTATTATATGTACCATTATCTTAATTATGCAGCAGTATAGTAACTATTTATTGAAGAAGATAAGGATCTATACCCCTATCTTCTTCATCTATCAGTATTAATTGCACTTAACTCTACCATACTAACATCCACGTTTAATATTTGTTTTTTTTAATAAGGTATTTGCCGAGTAATTACCTGTCAACATTTAAATGCCAGTGAAACCGAAAATAGTCCAACGAGAAAAAATTATACGTATACAATTCTTTTTTTTTCACTAAGAGGTATTTCATTCGATTCCTCCAATCTGTCTACTACTTTTGGCAAATATTAAAAATTTTATCATAATGTAATGTCACTGTTGCAAATATAACATAACCAAAAGTGAGGCACATGTCCTACAAAATGATCTGGAGAAACAGGTATTCAAACAATTTTTTTACTCTAAAACCTCCGACTTATGGGACATGATCATCAAGATAAGTCGCATGGCTGAAATATTAATGCGTGTGAAGAAACGCCAACAATTATTGTTATTGAGCCCGGTTGATGGTCAAGTGGCTTGCACGCTTGGCTATCAGCCGCGGTGTCGTCGATTCGAGCACCACGAGCTCTCAGAGTGAGGTTTTTGTGGTTTTCCTCACTCCTTGGCAAATGCTGAGAGACAGACATCATAAGTCGCTCCACGGACGCAGGCGTAATAATAACTCATGGGCCTGCCGATGCCCCCTGTAATTGTGGAAAGCTGTTGGGAGATGCCAAGGCATGAATTATTATTATCAGAGGGTGATGCTTCTCGGTATTCAATTCTCAACTTACCACATATCGTTTCTGGCCATGCATTTGCCAATGCTTCGCTACATATTTTTCTAATCTGAAGCAACAATGATGCTATAAACATACTACACGAAGTGCTTTTATGAGTTATAAACGCATTAGGGCGTTAAAAGGTTTATAAAAAAACTTTTATTAGAATATCTTATGTTGGAAAAGGGTGAAAAAATAACATAAAAACGCGTTTCATAACGCCTAGCTACACCCGTCCTTTGAAAAACTCTGATATTAAGAACTAGTTCTAGCTATTTACAAAGCTGTAAGTGAAGTGATTTCCGTAATTGCTCGTGGATATTTAGTGCCCCATATGTCTCAGTGGTTGTGTAAATTAATGCTAGTCTTCTCTGATGCCGCTTCATTAGAGAAAAATGTAATCAATATCTTCATTTTCTAAAATCGAAGCATAAAAGATTTAGGGCTATAATCATTGGGACCCAAGTGATGGACTGAATGGAGATAGTATGGGTATAGTAATATAGTGTGTAGTTGATAGTCACCAATACACATTACATTACTAATCAAAGTCTTGGCTATTTTGTTACTGCTGGGATCCTGCGGTGACTTATTTGTTGATGCTGTTCTACTTCCTGTCCGTAGAGCAAGAAATTAATATATGTCATATTAGTTCATTATTGTGTTTTTATTGCTTAATTACCAACTGCTTAATGGTATCTTTTATGCTCGTATGGGCATAGCCTTATGACTTATGCGAGCATAAAGTACACTTTATGACCAGCTAATATATAATAATACCAAGCTTTACCAATCAGTTGACTTAGAACATTGTATACTGCGACTTGTATTAGTGTCTCCCAAAAGGCTATTCGTTATCTGACATTCTGAAATGTAGTAGTTTCTGACCCTTGGAAAAGCTCTAACGTTGCCTTTTCCAAGTCTGTAGGTGTTATCCATTCGCTTTAAAGAGATGTCCGCACCGGATCTCTTGAGAATACTTTTTGGATCTTACCCTGTCAGATGTATCTCTTATCCATCGAAATTATACAGGGTTGGGATAAAGTATGGAACCAAGCAAATAACTTTAAAACGGAGAGGATGGTATTGACGCGAATTTGCAAATAAGTGTAACGAAATATAATACATCTAATTACGATTTTGCTGTTGTGACTATACTTCCGGTTCAACCGGAAGTTCCCTTTATTTTTTTTTTATTTAAATGGAACACCCTGTATATTTTTGCAGATTATAATAGTCCTTGTTTTTGCGAATTTGACGGTACTGGTTTCAGCACCGTTATGTGTAAATAATGAAGAGATAGAACACTTAGCATTTATTCAACAATTAATTTTATTTATTGTAAATTATTAACAAAATGGTAGTCATCTTATAAACGAACGCATTTAAAATGTTCAAAATGCTCGCCGTTTACTTCCTGACAATATGCAAGCCTTCTACGAAATTCCTGTGTTACCTTTTCCAAAACTTCTCTACGGATTAAATCACATTCGTCGACTATTCTTTGTCTCAACTCCTGCAAAGTAGTTGGTCGCCTAACGTAAACACGAGATTTGAGAAAACCCCAAAGATAAAAATCTAATGCACTAAGGTCTGGAGAACGTGCAGGCCACTCTATGAATCCTCTACGTCCAATCCACCGATTTGGGAAAGTAGCAGCCAAAAAGTTCCTTACTCGCTTATCATAGTGGAAAGGGGCTCCTTCCTGTTGAAACCAAAAACTTTGAGGCAACTCCCCATTATGTTGAAGTGCAAGAATAATATGGTTTCTCAGTAGACCCAAATACTTTTCCCCACTTAAGTTTTCTTCTATAAAAAGTGGGCCTATATAAGTCTGTTTCCAACAATTCCCATTCAGACATTCAACTTTTGAGGATGTTGAGTTTGGGCTTCATGGATCCAGTGAGGATTATCATTGGACCAGTACCTGGAGTTATGGCGATTGACTGTTCCATTTAAACAGAAAGTTGCTTCGTCAGAAAATACCATATTAGTTGCAAAACGTTCGTCTGTATTACAAATTTCCATCATTCTTTCGCAAAACTCCAGATGTTGCGTCGGTCAAAATCATCATCTGACTGAAGTAAGTGTATTTTATACGGATGGAACTTTTCTCTCTTCAATATTTTTCCTACAGAACGACGACTTATACCATAGTTTAGTGCTAAAGTTGTGGTAGGGTTTGAAGTGATTCTAAAAGAAATTTTGGGATGCAAATCATTAAAAAGGTGACACACTTCTTCACGGGTTCCAACGCGATCGCCAAACCTGATCATCATTAAAATTTCAATACGTTCTCTTTCATTTAAATGCACCATTTTTATCCGTACAATTAGTAATTCGATGGACTCGAATTAAATAAACTTGACTGTTTGTTAACAATTACATACTAGATGATAATACCTTTTGTTTGTTGCTTGGGAAGTTTCGGGTTGTGACTGACATCTATGGACTTATTGTATCATCCCACTGAAATTTTGCCAAACTAATCATCTCTCCATTATTTACAGATAAGAGGGCTAAAATAAGTATGCCCGTGTTCAGAAAAACAAGGTCTATTATAATCTGCAAAAATATACAGGGTGTTCCATTTAAATAAAAAAAAATAAAGGGAACTTCCGGTTGAACCGGAAGTACAGTCACAACAACAAAATCGAAATTAGATGTATTATATTTCGTTATACTTATTTGCAAAGTTTCGTCAATACCATCCTCTCCGTTTTAAAGATATTTGCTTGGTTCCATACTTTATCCCAACCATGTATAGATAATATGCTTTATTTCTATATCTAAAAAAGTTAATTATAAAAAATTGGTGAGAGGTATGGATTACCCGTTTCTCATTTCTTCAACTTTTCTCTTGTGACACTTCTCGGCGGCATACACTATATTGTTCTCAAAGATCAAAACTTTAAATTATCTTACGATATCCTTTTTTTAGTTTCTTGTCAGTTCCAAATTTTTGTAATTTTGAATCAGGAATATATTTTCTACTTGACATATTTCCTATTCTTCAAACTTTGTTTCTTTCAATTCGTTATACTATAACTTCATCTTTATTATTTTCCATTACTTTAACGAACTTACGCTTATTAATAGAAATTAGAAAAACGGGCATCTCTACTACACTCTATCCTAAAGTGAGTCTGTTATAAATTAGACTTGTCGTTACTAGTTTAATATTACAGAAATTTTCATCAAGAAGTGCTTAAGATATAAATGTGGTTTATTCTAGATGCTCACTTTAATTGACCAAGTCTGCACATACGTGAAGGTAATAACATTCTTCACAGCTTAATATATAGTTGCCACATACTGGTGTAATCCTAGGATTATTTACTCATGTGCGGCCGGAAGGTGTAATGTATTAGCAATAAATTCAGTAAAGTAATGTATTGAATTTTATTAGCCATGCTATCTGTTTAGACACTTTATTCTCAGTTGAAGTCGATCTAAGGATATTAATGAAAAATTGCTACTTCTTGATTAAGCAGCAAGAACACTATATTACGTATAAGTAGTTACATTGGAAAAAAAAATCTGCCTAAACTATATATGCTAATTAAATATGTTATTTTAGTTTAAAGAAAAAATGACTAAACTACATTCCTGGACTACTTCGTCTAACGAGAGGCAGTTGATTATATGCTTATACATATTTCGTCGAATCCCTTTTATACTGAAGTCTAGTTCTGCTGCAAGCTTCTTTGAGGATTACGATAAGTTTCGATTACCGGTTCATGATCCCTGACATTAAAATTAATGTACATACCTGTGATGTAAGTAAAATATGTAATGTACCACCAAACACATGACAATCATGGACGTTGCTTCCTACATAAGTGGTTGCCAGCACATATGGAAAAATCGACTTAAGCGTATTCTTGGGCTCCGGGCGGGTGCCTTTATTTTCTTCAATAAGCTTTGGGGTGCCTATTGCTTATAACGATATGATAGAGTCTATTTAATTTTTTTTGTTTAAATGAAACTTAAATAGACTTTTTCACATCTTTATAAACAATAGGCACCCTAACAGTTTATAGAAGAAAATAATTTATAATTCGCCTGTTATTGGACTAATTACTCGTTCAACTGAACCGGCCAATCGTAACTCCACTGGAGCAGCTATTTCCACACCCGCAGAGCCCTAAAACTCACAATCTATTTCCCCCTTACAATGTAAAATCTATAAATGAATTATTCGACAAAGGAAAAACTCCGTAAACTATTAAAATCGAACATAATATACTGTATACCATGCAATTAGTGTGAGGCTCTTTACATTGATTAGACTGCTCAATACTTGAAAAATAGATTAAAACAATACTATGTTGATGTACTCACAAGTCAACTAAAACTGTTCTAGCAGATCATTATACGAACAAGGATCACAACTTCAATTTTGAAGATAACTAAAATTTTACATCAGGAATCAATATTAGATATGGTCAAAACATTTATTTTTAGAAATATAGGTACTGCCTTGTTAAACGTGAAAATTTTAGAATTGCTTTGGTAACTTGAGTAACATTTACGCTTATTTTTTCAGATCTAATCCAACAACTTGATTTAGAACCATATTCATCGATTTTTTGGCTGAAATGAATTTAGTTTTTTTGCTCCACTATTTTAATAATAACAGTGATTTTGTCACTGGCTTCCCAATTTTATTGTAAGCCACACCGCGTTTTTGGTGTTATCGCTCAATTTCGCTGCTTTTATGTTAGTTCTAACCTAACCTTACCTTCTAAATATGTTGTTCTCTATGAGGATCATTTTACATTGTAATGTATAGTTTGGTTGAACATGTTCACAATTTATGTGCATTTTGGCTTGTTTAATTATTCTATTGAAAATAATCTGGCGTTCACCTTGCGAAGCTTAGACGAATAACAAGAAATTTCATTTAATCCATTGGCTGCACCCAATAATATTTTCTTCAAACAAATATGGCCGGTACGGCTACTAAACCATACACATTTACTTCTCTTTATTAATGATAATGCTAACGTTGAACATTTTATTTTGTCTTAATGAATTAACAATAGACATATCACCGAGATACATAGAAGGAGACACTCTTCCTATGTTATTTAACAGTTCCGCCTTTCAATAATAATGACATTAATGACAAAACTGCCGTCGGACAAAAATGTTTTTTTTTTAATTTGTTGTGAATTGTATAAATAATGTAGAGAAAAGACGTTTTCTTTATATCTATTATTAAAAAATGTATCTAACACTTAACATAACTTTGCAATTATGCCGTGCCATTTTGTCGGAAAGTGGATCATATTTGAATCTTTACATCAAACACATGTAGATACGGAATAATTAGAAACCTTGTAGGCTAGGACCTATAGACTGAGGCACTCATCAGTATATGTAAAACGTGGGTTACATACCTATTAAATTTAAATATTTACTAGCAATTCATAGTTAGTACATAGATATTATGTAAATCTATCAACTCTTTTTTTTATATATTTTGGTTACATACCTAACTGTTTATGACTTATCTACTGCGATATGCAAATCAAAACAACAACAACTTGAAATAATTAAACGGGCGAAAAATTCGCATAAAATTTACATCTTATTTACCACATATACGCATATTACACATGCATAAATAAATACATGCTACATGAAAAGGATATTTCAAGCAAAGGTGTTAGAAATAAGAAAGAACCAAAGAAATGTTGTAGGCATAAATGTTATTACCACGATATAACTGATTTATTGCGATTAGTTTGTTGTACATGTACCCATTTTATCGCAACAGGGTATCCAACACCCCGCCATGATTTATGGCCAATTGGCGAATGTTACTATTTTCTTATTTTATCCTCACTCCAATGGCAAATGTAAATCTTTTAATAATGATTTGCTGGATTATTTATGGATTTCTTTTCTAATTGACAAAAATGACTTCTTGGTGCCATTGAGTTATTCATACAAGTCGTGCTCGCAGGTCTATTGAATCAGAGATGATTTCTTTTTACACAGTGATATTTACGAATACATCGGCATTGCTCGTGTAAGGCACAGCTAAATCAACTATAAAAGAAGCTTATTCAAAATAATTATGCCTAGAAACCACCCAGAGAGTTGCTGTAGATATGGATACAGGAATAAAGTTAAAATTGCAAAAGTTTCACTTTAAAATCTACCACAGTTTCTTTTTTGTAGTCTTTTTTGTATTTTTTTTATAATTTTCTTTTTTAAATTATCTCTATCGAAAACTTTTGATTCTAAACCTGACACGTATTTATGGAAACCTTTATACCTATAAGCATAAACATGAGATAGGTAACAGAAAGCCCATAAACACAAAATTTGGAATCCTCTTTTTCTTCTTCGTTTCTTTATCCATTCGGCTTAGATTGTCGGATCAGAAGTCCAGTTTTCATTTTACCGTTTGCCGATCTCCGCTATCATCTCCATTTTATTGATGTATTTTCCCTTATTGATCCTTCTTCAATCTTTTGTAACCATCCTTTTTGAGTAGGGGGAGGAGCATCAACCTCGTTAAAAAATGGGTTTCATCTGGCTCGGATGAAAGATAACCTGCTAAAGGGTCTCTTAGAGTTACAGATAGACATTGACAGTGATACTATCTCAGTCAAGCGGAAGGTAGAAATCAGACCACAAAGACAGGGAAGAATATAAACGTCAGGTGAGAAACGTAAACCAAACCACTAAGGTTAGGAAAAAGAATATCGAAGGTTACAAGGACCTGATGAAGACTCTAAAATACCACCGCGAACCTCGAGAAAACCCAATGAAATTTTCAGCGGGTGGCGTCAGGTTTGCAGATGACGGCAACAGTAAAGCCCATCTGAAATATACAATTAGCGAATGAAGAGCGGATGAATCTGATTCAAAAACTCGTGGTTGCGACGTACGACTACTTACGAGTGGGACCGTCAATCTCGTGCAATTCACGATAAAAATCTTCATTTCACTTTCCGCAGGCAAGACACAAGAATATTGTTCAAAGCAAAAGCATCCATAACAAATCTTTGAAAGGGGAACGAATTTAACTACTGTTGAATTCAAGGACCTTCCAAAGAGGCCAAAGATACTAACCTTGAATTCAGGTAAGCAGGGAGGAGTCTAGACAAGCTAGTAGACAAAGAAGGCAGTGGGACAAGGATATGTGGAAAGATTTAACTGTCGGATCGGCATATTTAATTTGATGACCATGACTTATCACGAACCAAGGACTAACTAGGGAGCTTATATTTGCAGCAGAACTATTAGACTTCAGTCTAAAGAGCAAGGAAATGG
>RXPK01001922.1:0-61135 GCA_004143645.1 Protaetia brevitarsis | reverse complement strand
AGATTTGAACCCGGACTCGACACTGATAGCCAAGCGTAAATATATTAAAATCGCAGCTGTGACGGAGCTCCATTTTTGCCAATGTTTACGCAGAATTTCATGTTTTATCCTTATCCACGCAGTTTGGCACTAATAAAACTGTCAGTCGGTTTCCTTGTAATAAAATCAAACACTCATATGCACAAGACGTAACAAAGAAATCACAAAAAAAAATTAAGAACAAAACTGCGATATTTTTGTTTGTGAGTGTATTTCGGTTGGAATATTTACCTCTTGGAACGCTGGAGTGTCTTCTGCTGATCATACCACCTCCACCCATTCCCGCGCAAAACGAGGCCTGCCTAGATTCGTTGTTGAGTTTCGGACTTCTCCTAGGCCTGCAAAATAGCGGAGGTAGTTCTCCTAGGTCGACCTCCGCCTCTTTTGGATCGCTTTTCTCGTCGCACGAAGCCAGAAGCGTCCGAACCTGCCCCTTTCATGTAAACCAATCCGCGTTCCTCTATAGTATAGCCGCCTAATTTCGTAAGCGCGTCCTTACATTGTAGGCTGATGTGTTCTTCAGGGGCTCGCCGTTGCTTTCCATCCTAGACGCGGTGTTTACTGTGTCGCCAAACAGACAATACCTGGGCATTGTCAAGCCAACTACTCCAGCAACCACTGGCCCTAATCGTAACAAATATCAGTGAAGTTTGATTACATAATAAAAAAAGTGTGACGGAACTGACCAGTATGAATTCCTATCCTGAGTTTTAACGTTCCTTCGGCCTGTGAGGTATCTGAGTGGGTCTTTAACAGCGGATAGGTAGTTCTGAAGCCATGAATTGCGATGTCTGCAGCATTGGTTATCACCATTTCGCACGGCAGTCCAGATACACTTAAAAATATTATAAGTTAAATGCGTCGTCGCAAGATAATAAGGCCTAAATCGATAAACTTACACCATAGTTAGCATCACTCGAATGGTTTCTATCTTTTTGTAGACATCATATCCTTATAGATTTCGGAATCGAAAGATCCGTGGTAGAGATCATTTTAGAAAATGACTACCTATAAAATAATATAAAAAGAAGTCTTATCTATCGTCGTTTCTGTGTTCGTTTTATCCAAGAGACCATCGTGTTTGAAATTTAATGAAGAACTTACCACACTTTCATGCTTGAAGCTAGAACAGTGCTGTTCTCAATTCATTCTTAAAAGTTGAGGAACAGCAAACCCTTCATTTTTTTTGCTCTATAATAAGCGTATACCACAAAAGCTTTAAAGCAGGAGTGGCCAACCTTTTCGGAAACAAGGGTGCTCTAAAAAATATATTTCCAAAAATAACTTCATTATTGAAAAGGAAAGAAAATAAATTGTACTTGGAGCTACTGACAGGTGATTGATCATCCCTCCTCCAAAGTACTATCTTCAAGAATTTATTTAAGAATTTAAAGCGAACAACATAAAAAAATCTGAAATTTAATGCGACATATAAGCTTAGATATCTTTACAGATTTCAGCACTATTAGGCCGAATAAGTTATAAAATCGCATCTCTTCTTTCAAGTTCCTCAGGTTTTCGAAGTTTCGTTTTTGTACTATCATAATCTACGATGGAGCAGTATATCGTCCCTAAAGATACCCTTGATCATGCGCGTATACAAGGGGGAGTAATGGGGGTAATTACCCCACCATGAGCCAGCGATACCTACTTGTAAATCAAAATTTTACATTTAAAAAGACAAATCGCATCCTTCTTTTTGCCTTTTTGTGTACATTACCCCTCCCATGATGACACTACTCGTTTTTTTTTTAGTTAAATTAAAAATATCATCTCCATTACCCCCCCTATAAACTCAAGTTGTATACGCGCCTGCCCTTGATGGTATGCGACAAATATGCTGCAACCTTTTCGATTTGCGCATATATTAGCATTAGCATAATTTGAACTTTGAAGTTTCCGGAAAGGAATTAAGTGTTGAAATTCTTTTAGCGGTAAAACGTTAATACATTAATAGTCAGTCGTTAATATGAAAGATATTTTTATATATGTAGTACATTCATTTATTATTTTCGGAGTTAGGGCCTCTAACTCATGAGCAGTAGAGCACGAGCCACTATGCTGCAAATTTGTATTTGTTAATACAATGCCACATAAAAGTTTTTAGAAGATCAGGAGATGATATTTTTTTGATATTTTTCCTTTGAAACAATTTTTGATCGAATACTTGACTTTTTCGCGAAACACTTGAAAGGCATCGCGGAACACACGGATTGAGACCACATGCATTCAACAGAACCAATACATATTATAGATTCCTAGTGATGGGATGAAATAAAAAGTTAAATACTTTGACAATCCGATCAAACCTATGGGTTGGCTTCCTTGCGGTCACGTGGCTTCTGGGATTAAATGAGAGCTCTATATAAGAAAAAATATGGAAAGAAAACATATAATTACTTGAAGTGGTGTACTTTCTGCCGAAATTGCTGTAAAACCAACAATATCACTAAATATCAATTGTAACTGGATCAAACCATTCCGGTCTATTCCATAACCCATCGTCAGTCTTTCAGCAACAGGTCTGTGAACATATCCGGCGTTAAATACAATATTCAAAAAAAAAATGCGAAATATACTTCGGTAACATTCGATGAAGTAGGTCGACGGTCTTCATCTTCTCTTCGTTCAACAATCGCGTTCTCTCTTGCACAATCTCCTCTAAATGGTTGGCATACTTTACCATCATTTCCATCATCTGATCCATTATATTCCTGTTCCTATATATAAAAAAAAGTAGATATTACGTCTTAGTAAAACAACCAAAAAAAGATGAAATCTGCGTAAGATCTTACTTTCCCTCTTTCATCTTTTTCAGTCTCGTGCGGATCTGGTGGAAGTCCAGCCTATCGTCCGGATCCTCCGCCCAACAGTCTTTTATGCACTGCATCACGTACTCCTCGCATCCGTTCTCCGATTGCTGCAGTAGTCCTAGTTCTGGCCTGAAGGGGACATCGCCATCTAACGGTTCGCGTTTAACTAATTCTATAATGTCTGTAATTTCGAAATTTGCGAATTTGCGTTAACTTTCGAAATGTCTGCAAGCGCCCTGGATGTTCAAATTATAGGTATCGGTGTTGGTGTTCGGCCGAGTGTATCGCGGTACTCTTTGTAATGAGATTTGAATTGTTGCATTGTGAATCTGCGCGAAGGAGTGACGGCCGAACGCGGAGGAGAAGCGCGTGAAACTTCGTTTGATAGGTGAGACAAATTTCAACACCTATTTTGTGACATTTTCTTCTACAAAGTGTTTTTAATAATACATACAAACCATGTGGCTAGAAATATGCTACCGATATTGTTACAAAATTACTTTTTTTTTTGTGTGTCCATGGTTGGGTGTAGACCCGATGAAGGTAACACGGCCACAAAGACCTATTGTGCCTCTACAAAATTCCTTAGTCAATAATAAGAAATTCTCGGCAATCCTTAGTATAGATACTTTCCTGGTTTTAGGTACTACTTTGCTCGTTTGAAATTGGTGTTAAATTTAATTTCAAATTGTCCAGATTAAGTTCAGTTAACCTGAATGTTATAGAGGAATGCAAATTTTCTTTATATCATTGATATGCTAGGAATATAGTTTTGAAATATAACCATATTCATATAATAGTAGGTCTTTTTACCGTCTGGTTCAGCTTGTGTTTACATTTTGAATTGCCTTACAATACTAAATGCTTCGAATTACTATGATTGATCCATTCATCAACGTGTGAATCGGCGAAATCCCTGGCTGCAACTCTTCCAAGCCGCAATTTGCCGAGCAGCATAGCACCTCTGTGTAATTTGATCGTATTTCTTCTATGATCATTTTGATTAGAGTTACTTTAGATCGTTAAATACTTTGTACGGATATATCATTGCTTTCATTTTCAAATTCCCGATCAGCAGTCCTCGTCCTTGGCTATCGTCATCTTAGCCATTTTTGTTCGTCTATACCCCACAAAACACTGTACCGCAGCTTTTTAGGCGTGCATTGCCAAGTAAGTAAGCCTTATTATTATTATTTTTTTGTATGACAAACTATAATTAGGATTTCTTTCTGCGCGTTATTTTGAGCCCTTTGTTTAGCAATTTTACTCTTTGTGTCAAACTTTATGAGATAATTAATCTATAATTATGGTTCGTATTCAACTCTATAAATATAATATTTAGTACTAAATAATAATATATAGGGAATAAAAGAAGAACTATTGGGTGAATCGGTCTATGATTAAAACAATTATTTATATTAAATTTCAATATTTCGACTTTAATTCAAGACTTCATCAGGTGCTATATAGGTCACGCAGAACAAATATTAAAAAGCCGACTAACATAACACAAGAGTGATTGTCGCATTGGTAAGCGTTCCTGTGTTTTAGCTATAATTTTTAATCCTTAGTTCATAATTACGTCTATGATAACACTACTATTTTGCAAATGGAAAGCAATTACAAAAAGATTATTTTATAAAATGGTGCAAGTTATGAATTTTCATAATTTTATCCCATATTTCAAAACTGACATACATCAACTGAGCAGTATCTATTGCAATGCTTTGAATAATAACATGTAACTTGATTTTCCATGACTCTGTATATTGTTTCAATCGATGTGTGTCTTTTATATTTTTCCCATTTATTGTAAACAATTTTTTACTTAGCAAATTTTCAAATATTGTACCTATACGATTGTACATTTCATGTTTGTAGAATGTTGTGGAATTAGTCCTGCGTTGTAAATTTTTTCAAAATTGCAAATTAAGTCTTGGATTAAAGACGACATATTGAGGTTTATATGAACAACTGCTTTAATCACAGACCGATTTATCTAATAGTTCTCTCTTTTTATTGCCTAACGAAGTCTGGTCGGTATTTCCATCGGTATATATTTATATTTATTTATTTTATTACATATTATTCGACGTGGTATCATATACACAATCCTTTCTTTTCCGTTTTTTACTTCGACCAGATATCACGAAATCCTTTAAAATATTATACTTCTCTGTGTTTGCTTGTTACTTGTTAGTATGATATTAACCGTATTATAAAAACAGTCTTTCAGGATACTTCAAACTCGAGGTAATTTTTTTTAGGTTTTTTTTTTTCTTTAAGATTCGACTTTAACCATTAAAATAATAAGATACTCGCATATGCTGCACTTTTTATCATACGGTGGGAAAATAAAAGCATTTGAGATTTGTTTTTATGGAAAAGATCTGTTACTTGTTGCTACTTTAGAAGCTATTTTATATTGTAACTGTATTAAATTTGTAGTAATGTAGTAATATTTATAGCTTATTAATTCGTTCAATTCAATTAAATAAGTTTAATAATAATTTCCTTATACCGTTTAACTTTATTGGATCTAATTATCGAAAGTGGTATCATACGCACAATCCTGTATTTCTTCTGGCTGAAACATTAAATAGGTCTATCGAGCCATGCGCAGTCTCCCGAAGAAATGCGTAGAACCCCGAGCTTAGAAACAGGAACTGTCTCAAAATTAATAAATAAACTCTACGCTATGTTGCTTTCTTAAAATTCCAATCTCCCTATCCCAAAACATAGTACAATTGCAATCTTAAGTCTAATCATTTGTGTAATAAACAATTATCACCACTTTATCTTCTTCTTGCACAATTTTATTTAATTTATTTAACCATATCTAGAAGTCTCTCTTTGTGTTTATAGTTCTAAGTCTCATGGTCAAAGCTAACCAAAGACTGAATCAAAAGTAGATCTTGTCATCAACTAGGTCCCATTTTATTCTAAATTTAATTTAACTTGTGTGTTACTGAAACACTCCATATCACATTTGCTTCATTTTGGCGAAATAAGTTAGGACTGCGCGCGCCGCTGAGCAGTCGCCTACTTCTGTAACCCAGATTGCCACCAGACGCGAAAGTGCTCTTTATTTGAGTTGTCCTACGGCCCCATGACTTAACTGATAAAAATTAAGTGAGCTGAACTAAACGACCAAAAAAAACTATAATATGCAGTACTTTCGAAGCTATGGATATTTAGTTCGTCACCCACAGTATTATTTACTAGTATTTATTATTAAAAACCCTTTGTATATGTAATTTACAAAATAATGTAGTGAATACCTAGTTTTTATTTACACATTCAATGTAGTTTGAAGTCTATTTGCGCCAAAACAAAAATATCGATGCTTACCTTTTGGCTCGTAACCTGTATTTCCGAATGGTGGGGATCTCCTTCCGATAATCTCATATAAAATTATCGCAAATGCGTACACGTCCCCTTTCTGCGTTCCTCGAATGTATTTAGTTGGATTTCGGAGTAGCTCGGGTGCTTTCCAAAATAAACCTAAAAATCCATGGTTTTAGTATGTGCACAAATAGTTTCGCACATTTTGGCAATGTAGGATCTTAAGATATTTTTACGTTAATGATCCATTTTGAGATGTTTAATCACCCTGTGAAAATAAAATCACAAGGCCGTAAACGCTCTGTGTACGCAACTTACTTCTATAATACTGGTGTTCCCCTATGCTGTCGCTTTCAGCGCAGTGTCTCATTTCCAAAAGACCGAAATCCGTAACTTGCAAAACCCAACGGCTGGTCACCACGCAATTAGACGACTTCAAGTTCCCATGACATACCAACATCGAATTGTGTATATACAGCATACCCTGCAATGTGTATATTTACATATCACGTTACGCGACACGAGCTTCTAACATTTTACCTTAATGAGATCATGGACTAGAGATGCGACGAACATCTTGTCCAGCTTAATGTCTTCGTTTTCTATAATATCCTATAACAGAGTAGATTAAATTCACGATATTTCGAACGTTAATCCAAACTATGATGGCAATTAAAACAGTGATTATACATACATATAAACTCCCTTTGGCACAATAATCAGTGACTAGTAGAAGTGACATAGGTTCGACGCACGCACCGATGAACGAATTGATATTGTCGTGCCTCAACTCCCTAAGTAATCTCATCTCCTTCATGATATCCCTGGATATATCCTTCTTGCGCGAAAACGTCAGTTCTTGGATGCGCACCATGACACCTCTGAAGTGCGCAGTTACGGCGAACACTTGAGCACCGCCCCTACTCTCGTACGAAGTAACGCTAGCACTTCCTAAACTCATCTATAAGGAAAAATAAATTCGAAACCATCAATTTTAATCAATCTAAAACTTATTTGTAAGGGCATCGTCCTATTTGCATATAAATTAGTTTTAGTGCAATTTGCGTACTCGATTAAGGTTAATCCCGGATCAGATTGTTACCTACTTTAAAATGTATGTTGATCTCTAAGTTCTTATTATTGGACAAAATAAGACTATAAATTCGGATGTATGCTGTGTTGGCTTATCTTCCGGTCGAAGGCATTCTCCTAGAATTCCACAATCTACAGCAATTTTATGATTACTTTGAGAACCAATGACTGCAAAATCCCATTAAATTTTAATGTAACACAACTGTAGACGACATATTTTCTTATTTGCCATAACATATAAACTGTAACTAACCTACTATCTGTCTTAACGTAAATCATTTATTTTATATCCAATAAATATTTCATTGTTTAAAGTTTTGAAAAATTAAATCGATCCCAAGAGCTTTCAAATATTGCCTAAGAGATGCGCATTTCGATGGGGAATCGAATGGTGTAAAGGGCTCTTCGATATCTTTAACCGTTTCCGAGTAATTCGCAAAAATGTGCTGAAAATCATCAAATTTTGTTATTTTCCACACTTAAATCATTAATTTGTGAACGAAATACCGCTCGATTTTGTTCTACTGCCTTTCAAAATGTTTCGCTATCCGTGCCGAATTTGTGATCAAGTCAAACCCTTTTAGCCGTTTTTTGTTACTTTGTTGTTGTTTTAGCATACAAGATATCGTCCTGGGCCGCTACAGATAGTCGAAAGCCGCAATGCATTATACGTATTGTCGGACGCGTTTTTCGATAAGGATTTCATTTTTTATAGCGCCGTCTGGCTATTGGCAACTGAATATTATTAATTTTGATAGAAAATTTTAGCAGAAATCTGTAAAAAAATCATCGAAACGTTGAGATAACCTTAATGTGTTATATACCAAAATAAGTTTTTCATCTCGGTGAATCGAACTGCGTCACACCCGTTTTCCTAGTTTTAAATCATTCTCGAAATAATCTAATAATGTACAGCCGTGGCCAAAAGTATTAGACACCCCTACACAACACTTGTGCAAAAAAAAATATTAGAACAATAACAAACGCTTTATACACAGGCGTAAGCGGTTAAACATCAATAAAAACATAGATAATCCCGTTGGAAGGGCTATAAAACATCTGGCGATCAAAATAGAGGAAATGCATTTAAAAAAAAAGAAACACTTCGAATGTTTTGCCAGTCTTTGTTTGGCCGTCGCAGTGGAAAGCTACTGTCGTGTGTGATCTAGTGGCGAATTTTACATCATTTTAGGCATTCCAAAATGCCAAAAAAAAGTGACCTCTCTCTATTGAAGAAAAGAATGAGAGTTCAAGTGTTGGATGAACAAGGCAAGTTTCAAGTAGAGATGGACAGGTTGGCGCAATATCCTCTATATGCACTGCAATCTGTTATTAAAAGTTTCAGGGAGACTTGATCTTACCTAAATAAAAAAAGGCAAGAACCAGAAGAGAAACTGCGTGGCAAAGAACCGCCAGGATAGAAAATTAATGCGAGAATCTCTCTGATCGTAAAAAAACTTCTTCTGAGGTTGTTGCAGCTCTGTCTGTTGACATTGGGCAGACTATAAGTGCTCGAATAGCAAGAAGAAAGCTGCCAGATGCTATGGTAAACGAGTGCAAAGCCAGGAAAAAGCCCTAGATAAAAAAAAATTAATAATAATAAGAACAACATCAACATTTTACGGAAGATGATTGGTCAATGTTCTGAGATTCGATGAATTTAACTTTCAAGTGACCATTTTAACCTTTTTTTTTTTGTAAGAAAAAAGTAATTATTTTTCAATCAGAGTCGGCTTTGGCAATAAAAATGAGAATATTTGAGGTTGCAGGTTTGAGTTTTTTAAAAAAAAAAAATAAGAACCATTTGGAGTGGGCTCAGAATTCACAGGATGTCAGAGAGGACTTTCTAACACGTGAGGA
The DNA here is from genome assembly GCA_004143645.1 of Protaetia brevitarsis. Lineage (NCBI taxonomy): Eukaryota > Metazoa > Arthropoda > Insecta > Coleoptera > Scarabaeidae > Protaetia > Protaetia brevitarsis. The sequence continues at coordinate 51,986 of RXPK01001922.1, read as the reverse complement.
CCATTCACCTGCGGACGGAAGTTCACAACCACTGCGGAGGAGACTCTTGAGTACCTTCTCAGCGTGCACTTTCCGGCTCGGACAGGGTGGACTTCGGAAAACAGACCAATCAGACGCAGTGAGGAGGGCGTCTAAGGAAGATTGGAGAAATCAAACGATATTTTCAAACCTCATCTGTTCGTTGGCAGTGAGTCGTTTGAACCGATAAATCACCGGGACCAGATGGGGTGTTCCCAAAATTGCTACAGGAGGCAATTGGAGACATCATGGGGCTCCTCTTGGATATTTAGAGCTAGCCATGCGTGGGTTATATTCCCAAGGCTTGGAGAGATACTAGGTTGTGTTCATTCCGAAACCTGGGAAGGACACATACTATCATCCGAAATCATTCAACCAATTAGTCTCACATCTTTTATGCTGAAGACTATGGAAAAAATTATACACCTAAACATACAGAAGGAGCACTTGCGAGATATCCTCTGCATCCTCTGCAAGGGCATACAAAGGGCAAATCTGGAGAGGCTGCCCTGCATAGTTGGTGGAAGGGCTCGAAAGGAGCCTACATCAAAAGGAGAGTGGCCCTTGCAGTTTTTAGACATCGAGGGCGCCTTGATAACACATCAACGCCCTCGATAAACCGATCACTAATGAACGGAACATTGACCACACGACTAGCAGATGGGTTGACTGCATGCAAGAGCAGAGTGGTGTATGCCAATATGCTAGATAAAAAATCGCCATGAGGACCACCAGAGAGTGTCCTCAAGGGGAGTACTGTCGCCACTGCTGTGGAGCTTGGTCGTGGATGATCTCGTCAGATCATTAAACGACAAAGGAATATGGACGCAGGGGTACGCTGATGACATTGATCTCGTAGCTAGGGGGAAGTCCCAGGAGTGGTGGCGGGCATCATGCGTAATGCACTGCGAACGGTGAGGAATGGTGCCTTTCAACAGGACTCTCAGTTAATCCACAAAAACAAAGTGGTTGCCTTTACAACATGAGAAAACTCAATGACCTAAGGTGGCATTAGACTGTTGGCAGGAGTTACAATTACCAAGGAAGTTAAGTTATCTGGGTGTTACCTTGATGCAAAACTGAGCTGGAAAAATCATTTAGTTAACACAACGACCAGGGCCACGCAACTATTCTGGCGCTGCAGGAGGGTTGCTGGCAAAACTGGGATTAAAGCGAAGGTGATCCATTGGCTATATACTGCCGTGATAGACCAGCGATAACATACGGGCGGTAGTCTGGTGGAGGAGGACAGAAGTGTCCTCCGCAGCGAGGCTGCTGACCGCTGTCCAGAGACAGGCGTTGCTGGGTATCACTGGTGCAACTAACAGTACAGGGACCGCCTCTTTGGAGACCATTGTGGGCCTCCCCGCTGGAACTCTATGTGAGAGCGGAGCAATGAATGCGATCCTTAAGACTGAAAGCCAACAACCTGTGGCATCCCAACTTCAGGGTGGGAGGACACACTTATACTACGGGCACGTTGCTGGAAGGGCCATTGCTACAAATGCCCACGGACCAGGCGCGTAGTGAGATCACTGCTAACGAAAACTGGTACACGGATGGATCCAAATCCAGCCAGGGGACAGGAGCCGGTATTTGCGGGCCCAGTCGTAATCAAAGGATATTCATAAGCCTGGGGAAACATACAACGGTCTTCCAGGCAGAGGTATTCGCCCTTGCAGCCTGTGCAGAAATGATTGCAAAAGGAGGCTGCATGAGGAGGAAAATTAACATAATGACTGACAGCCAGGCTGTCATTAAGGCAGTCTCAAACCTGTAACTAGGTCATAATTAGTTAGGGACTGCAAACAATCCCTGAATGCACTGGCACGAGACAACAGGGTGTCTCTAATCTGGGTGCCGGGACATGAGGATATAAAGGGCAACGTAATCGCTGATGAACTAGCCAAGGAGGGCTCTAAGAGACACTTCATGGGTCCAGAGCCCGTATGTGGGATTACTAAGGATTCCGCAAGAAGGGAGATCTGGACCTGGTTAGATAAAGAAAGTAAAAAGAAATGGAGGTCGACTGAAGGTCAACTCCATACCAAAACGCTGATAGGGGATGGGGATGGTAGTTTCTCTGATAACCTACTCAAGCGCAGTAAGAAAGAAGTTAAAACCATTACTGGGTTGGTAACTGGACACTGCCCTCTGAAAAGCATCTATACAACACAGGCCGTGTAAGCGAACCGTGGTGTAGAAGATGCGAGCTACAGGAGGAAACGAGTTCACATGTAATCTGCACATGTGAGGAACTGAAGTACTCAGGCAGAAATATTTCGGAGAGATCTATTGGAGCCCTCGAAAGTCCTCAAGTTTCCACTGGGAAGATACTGGGCTTTATAGAGAACACCAAGCTGCTCGAGTGGAAATAAGAGAATCAATAGGGATGGTACAATGAGCACCAAGCTCAAGTGCCCGGACATCAAGTGCCCACCCTAACCTGAATGAATGAATGAATGAAATGAATGGAGTGGGCTCTTCGACATTTACATTTTACGGAAGATAATTGTTCTGTGTTCTGATGAATCTACCTCTTAGGTAGCTTTTTTTTTTAACCCTCTTTTTGTAATAAAATGTAACTATCATTCCGTTAGAGTCGACTTTTGCAATAAAAATGAGAATGTTTTAGGATGTGTCCTTTATATTATCAGGCTTTCGAAACATCCGGCGTGACTTTCGTGAGGTGACGTATCAACGAAGAATATCATGCAGATGCGTGGTACCTACTGTAAAAAACGCAGGCGTCAGCATTATGATCTGGAGCTGATAGTGTTGTTAAAATGTTCGTTTGTGAACATTTCGTTTTGCAGGAAACAGCAAAGACCACATGCTGGAAACTGTGTTGACACCTTCGTTAATGCGCATTTTTGGTAACACCAATTTATGTGGTGTAAAGTTCCAACAAGAGAATACTCCTCGTCAACTCTCGCTGGTTTAAAAACAATAACACAAACAATCAAACACCTTTAGGCCTGTTTCGTTGGCCTACTTGTTTCTTCTAAGTCGTCCGATCGGCCTCGGGTGTGAAGCGTGTCTAATGTTGATCCTTGTATTCATACCGGTTGTTAGTTCTATTTGAATTTATCAAATCCTAAAATATGTACGTGGCTAATGATAACACCAAGGCCAATTCATTAACAACAACAACACCTTTGGGCCATATTAAAACTGAAAATCAGAGAAGACAGTATAACATCAAAAATAGCTTTGAAAATGCTCTTATTTAAGAGTAGGATGAGTGCAGAAAAAATGTACGTACGCTTTGTACGCAGTATGCTCCAAAGAGTTGCTGCTGTTATTAAAGTCAAGGGTGGACTCACTAAATATTGATTTTTGTTTTGTAATTTTGCATTATAAAATAATTTATAAAACAATAACACTTTTATTCTTTACCTTCAAAACCAAAAATGTATTGAAGATCAACTGTCTAATATTTTTGGCCAAGGCTGTAAATTCAAAATAACAAACAATTGACTGAATAAAAAAACATTCGCAATTGTCTGGGATGTTTAAAACAAATATTGCATTGTTATATTTCAATCAAATGTCTGGTGGTGGCAAAATGATATGTTTGAAGGGAACAAATATTTGTTTGCAGATATACAAACACGCCACTTGGTTGAGTTAATTAATATTTTGTTAAATAAACAAAGTATTTCTCAATAAATCATAAAATGACAGGCTGTTTTGCCACTTTGTGTTTGAAAGTATTTTAGGGCATTCCTAAAGACATTTACATTAAATATCAACAAGCTAGATCTAAGTAATTGGCACTAATAGTAATTACTCCCGCTACCTGACCTAGGATCAACTCTAACTCTGTACGCAAATGGCACTAACTAATAATATTGTTCACTTATGGCGTATATTCATTGTATGGTGAGAAGAAGGAATAGGGGTTTGTGGAAATATCACTCTCCACTCTCACAACTGTGAGGATATACTTTATTTTCACCGTTTCCAACATGCGACTTTAAGGACATACGATTGGATCTCCAATAAAACCGATATTACTTTTCTCACCGGAAACGATGTGTTAGGTATTGCAGTATGTTAACTTACACGACTAGGTGAATTAATAATATCACGTTCGAAATAACCGTGTATCTCATTCCTATCGATCTTCCAGAGCAGACCTTCGATTTCCTGTTCTATCTTCCATTTCCGGTATATGCTCATGGTGATTACCCCGGCGCAGAATAGCAGGATAGCCAATACCGCGGCCGCAATTATACTGTTCATGTGGGTGTCGGTTTTCGAACACATTTCGTTGTTGAAACCGCAGCTTGGCTCGTCGTTAGGTACGTTACCGTTGGGCCATTCGACCTTCGAATTTTTGATGATTTGATAAACCTACGATAATTGCCATAATGTTATTTTGGAAATTTTCGCTGAATTATAAAAATCAGACATTTTATAACTGAAACGTCGCCAGTATGCTGCTGGCATGATGGTAATCTTGCATCGTTTTAGAAATTGATAAATATATATATATAAAAAAATACGTATGGAGTAAAATCATTAATCAACGTAAAAGAAACAAACAAACAAAACTCACTCACTGGTAAATCCGGTTGCGCTTGAAACTGTGCTACTGGCCTCATTTGAAAATCGCAGCTGAAGTTTTTCTTGACGTTCCGGTATTGGGGAGACACATGTGTCAACGCCAGCACGGAAAAGTTTCCCTCTGAATCGCCGTTCTGATCGATTTTCATCGTTGCTCCCGTTATACCTGTCGTCATATGCGAATATTAGTTTCCATTTGCGTCAACGTAGACTTCAAAGGATATACAGAATATAGTATAGCATATATTGGTAAAGAAGAATATACGCATCTTAATATTTCAAAAGAAATCGAATTTCTTGCCACATTTTGAATAACATTTTTGCTATTGTAAGAATGTCGATTTTATTTGTAGGAAATAAAAAATTAGTCCTATCTCGTAATACTCTTTAATGTAATTTAGTAGCTACCGGTTTCGAGCATAGTGATTCGTCTTCAGACAACAACTGAAAGCGTATAAAATGGGGTAAGTTGAATTATGAGTTAGAATTAAAGATATAGTTTTTACAGAAGGCTATCAAGGATCTATTAAAGAATATTAAACAAATTAAAAACACGTTAACAATATAGTTATTGGAAGTTTTTGGATTGATGCTGAATGGCATAAGCCGAAATCGGTCGACAGTGATTTTTTAAAATAAAGGATTGGAAAGAAAACATTTTATAGCATATTACTAATAGGATATAAGTTACAAATTGAAATACAACTTTTTAAGCAAATCATGATTGCTGATTACATTTTAGAAAGGGTTGTTTGCGTACATCAGTCGTGGGTGAGTTAAAAATCATCATTAATTCACAAATATTGATAGCTTATAATTTTTTTTCTTAAAACTAAAACCTTGATAAACATTGTTGATGAATTTGATCCAAAGGGTAAATTTCTCCTCGAAAGTGCCATAGACATTCAGGCTGAGGGGACAAGGTTGACTTATGGAGGTGTTTTCCACATTTTTTAGGGATTGGTAGAAGGGTATGGCTTCATTTTTTTTAAATAATTACATTATTTTTTTAAATACAGAACAGGGAAAGAATATTTAAAATGTTAAAAGAAAAGAGGGAGTGATAAATTATATTTTAATAAACGATTAAATTATTTTTTGTTTAAAAAAAAAAATAACATTAATTTAATTATTTAAAGCATGTCTTCCTGTCTTGTCGGTGTTGTGAATGAATTTCTAATCATTTACAATATTTCTAGTTTTCCCTAATAAAAATTAACTTAAGTATTGCCTGCGCTGATATTAAAAAAAACTTCAATTTGATTATTTAAATCATTTTTAATACGTCCTTTTTCTTCAGTATTGTGAAAATAATTACACTCTTAAAAAATCATCCCCATTCTCTATTCCGGGATTCAAAAAGTTCTAATTTAATCGCTTAAAACAAGCTTAATCTTTCCTTCCTTCCGGTGTTGTAAAATAAATAATTTCATTATTTTAAAAACAATTAATTCATTTTCTCCATCCTTCCGATGTTTTAAAAAAATAAACATACAGAATAAATTTAATTATAAAAAAACTCTTCTCCTAGTAAGAATAGATACAAAATATTGTTTTTTTTTGCATAAATAATAATGATGTATAAAACTGCTGATTTTTTACGTTAGCAGCTATAACCTGCTTCTGCTACTTTTGGTTAGCAGTTTAAAAAAGCTGCAACTTTATGTAGCAGTTTGTTTGAAACTTTTTTTCGATTCGTAACAGATTGCCCTGTAATCGCAAAAAACATGGAACGTCTAGAAAAAAATACACAAAAAAGAGAAGCACGCAAACATGATTTGGTTTTTTTATTTTAACATAAGCAAACATTTCAAAAAGCCATGTGTTCGAAACTGTGCCCCTTCACTTCTATACATTTATTTATTCGCAATTGGAATGCTATTCAACGATACAAAACCGTACTTTATTCAGTACTTGACAAGCTGTAAATACTTACACATTGTCCGATCCCCATTTAGATTATTAATTATTAATCCAATACAAATTAGTTAGTGTTGAATATTTGAACTGTAATGGAGGCTATGGAGGGCATGATAAAGTAAAGTTCTTCGTTGTTGAATGGCTTTTTGAAATGTTATTTAATATTAAAATAAAAAAACACAAAATTATGTTTGCTTGCTTCTCTTTTTTGTGTATTTTTTCTAGACGTTCACAATCACGTTTTTTTTTTGTGATTACAGCGCAATCTGTTACGAATCGAAAAAAAGTTCAAACAAAAATTACATACTTGATGGCGTAGAATTTGAATCCTGCAATACAAAATGGGGGTTCCCATTTAACATTTCAAAGTTGTCCCCCCTCCCACTCCGGGGTGAGGTCAGGGATCGAGTTTGGCACCATTCAGTGAGCCCCCTACATTATAACAAATCTTATTAAGATCTTTTTTTGATTTGATGCAGTGTTTTAGAATATTCCGTTGTCTCAAGATAAAAAACTCAGCCTGTACATACACCTAGGTATTGTATATATTTTCGTAACTGATAATGATCTGCTAATATAAATAATTGATTAATAAATGAAAAAGTATAGTTTCTTGAACTGAAAACTGTAGTTTGGCATTTTCTATCAATTATAAAACGGTGATTGTAACAAGTAACTTTTGTTATTTGTAATATCTGTATCATATTTATAGCTCATAGATTTGCAGCTATTGTGTGGATTTTGGAATTATAGAAATTGAAAACTTTAACAACACCTAAATAAAGTTCTCGAGAACAGCGACAATTTTCAAGAATCGAATGCTTCTTGCATCGAATACGTATTCTATTCTGATGTCAGTCTGCTATTTACTCACGAAATTCACAATCAGCAGTTAACAGAGACGATCCAATTTATCGCGAGAAGAAAAAAAAAACGCGCAAAGTCAACAATTCAGATCGACCTTGCTTAGTTGACATTAACGTGTTATTCATCATTTACATTATACAGAAGCATAAAATTTAATGTCAGCGCTTTGTAAACATTGCAATACCGCAAAAGAGCTGACCTACCGGCATTTAAAATTTAAAATCTGGGCAGTTAATTGTTTCAGGTCATAATAAAACGCATACGAAAAAAAAATAATCAATTTATCTGACTTACTCTCATAATTTCTAAATTCTATAATCGTCTTGATGATTTCGGTGCCGTTGCTTGCGATCTCGTCAATACTCCTAGGTGTAGGCGACATTTCTTCGTCCTTGATTAATTTATTCAACGCCCTGGCATAAAGTATCACGGAGTCGTAGAGATATGCAGCGTGTATCGTTACAAACTAAAACAAAATGAGAACACAATAATTAATAACTAAAAGTCGATGCCTATATAAGCGATGTTAAGACAAACACCTTCTGATAGTTGTGGCTTTCGAATATCCCGGGCGTTGTAAAATTGAAAGGCTCCCTCTTGTTGTATTCGCGTACCTCATTCATGAATTGGCTGTACTTTTTGGTAGGTGCTGTCGGTACGATGACCAATAACGATCTGGCCTTCGTTTTGAAGCCTTTGTGATGGTCCTCGCAATCGGCATAATCGTCCAAAACTTCCGGTTCTTGAAGGGAACAAAATTATATTTAATAATAAGGAATTTTTAGTGATCTTACTCCATAGATATTTGTTGGCCTGTTTCTCCGAGTAAGTTTCCCAGTCCACGTATATCACAATGTACTCCCCTTTGTCGAAAAGTTGCGCTGTATGCATCGTCGTCATCAATTCGATCAGTGACGCCACGTTACCCAGGAACACGTATACTATAAAAGGACACTGTTTACATGGTAAGAATGAAACGTTGTTAAATCGTTGAGAAATGATGACGATTCAATGTTTATTCGAATCACAGTAAATATAAACAAAAAGTAACTGGAATCCAATAGGAAAAAGTGCGATCATCATTGAAGAATCATCATTCGTTACGCAAGTTGATTGTGGGTTATGATAAGCTTACTTCTAGTCCGATTCATCGTCTCCTTTATGATGTGGTACCAATAAACGCCTTGGCAACACGGGAGGTTCCTTTCACAACATTTGTGCTTGTCACCCGCGCACTTTTTGCTGTTGATGGTCATGTTACGTTTCATCGCTTCCGTTTCCAAAGATTTGGCAACGGATTCACGAGCCTCCTCGTAGATAATCGCAAATTTTTGCCAGTTGTAATATTTCAAGAGGGAGAGTACGGATTTCGTTACCTGAAATAAATGAGCAAGTTATTTCCAGATATCACCAATGGAATTTCTACTTTTTTGCAGTATACAGGTGATTCTCAATATATGCGACAAACTTTAAGAGCTGATTCTTGGGGTTATTTTTATAATAAAAGTTCATATGAGTATATGTCCAAAACGGTTTGGTTTTAAAGTTATTGAATGTTTAATAATAAATTATGAACTATAACTAACACGATGTAATATCACAGTTGGTTCTTCAAAAACTAATGTGTTGAGAGGGAATTGTTTATTTGTCATTTCAATATTTGTCAATAGTTGTCAGAGTATTCATTCAGTTTATTGCCAGTTTCTGTTTTCTAAAATGAATTACACAAATGTTGAGATGGGTGATATGCATTTCGTTTACGGTCTTGCCAATGGAAATTCGCGTGCTGCTAGACGTCTTTATGAAGAACGATATCCGAACCGTATCATCCGGTATCATTCAATATTTGCCCGTCTTCACCAAAGTCTTAGTGAAACGGGAAATCTTAAAAAACCGACGACTGATAACGGGCACCCATCTACAGTGAGAACTCCACAAGTTGAAGAAATGGTACTTAAATGAAATATCCTAGGAGGAATATCCTACTACAAGCACCAGAAAAATTGCGTTTGCTTTAAACATTAGTCAGACCACAGTTTGGAGAATATTGAAAGATCAACTGTTGTATCCATATCACATTCATCGGGTGCAGGCACTTTTGTCGGCAGATTTTCCGGAAAGAGTGGCTTTTTGTCAATGGATGCAACACAAAATCGCACAAAATCCTGACTATTTGGCTCAAATATTCTTCACCGACGAGGCTACTTTCTCTAGAAACGAAAAATTATGAATCACATATTGGCCGAAGAAAATCTGCACGAACTAGTGAATGCCCGTCATCAACATCAATTCTCTGTCAATGTGTGGGCCGGAATTGTTGGAGATCACTTGATAGGACCATATTTTTTACCGATACGGTTAAATGGCGAGGTATACCGCAATTTTCTTGAAGAGGAGCTACCACTACTGCTGGAAGAAGTTCCGTTGTAATTAAGATTACAAATGTATTTTATGCGTGACGGTGGTCCAGCGCATTTTAGTTTAGTTGCTCGCGAGTTTTTGGACAATACGTATCCAGATCGGTGGATAGGACGGGGATGTCCACAACCGTGGCCTCATCGGTCTCCAGACTTAAATTCTTTGGACTTTTTTCTCTGGGGTCACCTTAAATCATTAGTTTATGCAACTCCCATTGAAAATGTCGAAGAACTAAGAAATCGTATTACCGCAGCTTTTCAAACAATTCGAAGTCCGTTCTAAAATACCAGGATACCCCTGGTATTTTAGAACGGACTCGCCAGTCAATACGACGGAGGATAGAAGGTTGTATTGCAGTTGGGAGCGGTCATTTTCAACAGTTAGTATAAGTTAATTTTGTTTTACCAATTATTTTGTTAATTTATAATAAAAGCATTAATTATATTAACTTACTATTAAACATTGTACAACTTTAGAACTAAGCGATTTTGGACATATGTTCTTATGAACTTTTATGATCAAAATAACCCCAGGAATTAGTGGTTAAAGTTTGTCGCATATATTGAGAATCACCCTGTATATTACTGCAGGTTTATTTTAAACAGCATACAGCATAAATGGTCTGCAGGTGCTGATGAAGTCCTAGCAGTAATAGCTAAACGAGTTGCAAACGCTATCGTTAACATCCTCCAATATTTAAATAATTTATTCTTGCTGAATCGTGTCTTCCCAAAACTGTTAAACCTCGGTAAAATAATTCCGGTGCTTAAGAAAAACAGTCCAGATGATGTAAACAATTACAGACCATAATAGGTAAAGTCACAAGAAGATTGGTGTTTAATTAAGATTAAATAAAAAAAAAAACTTCGTTTTCCAATTGTGATTTAATTCTAATTTTTATTTTGCTACATGTTTCAGTGGAATGTATTTTGTCTAAATCAACTTTGTTTTTTTTTTTTCTTTAATGAGGTAGATATAACCTAAGCAATTCGTAAAGCGGTTACCATAATAGACCAAAGCGACCCTTAAACCTCAGCTTAAGGCGACTAGAGCATGACATTTCCTGTATGTATTAAATATAAAATGTCATCTTCATTTAGTGTCAGTTTTAACTGTAACTAAATCCACCATAAACATGTCGGTGAAAACGGCTATAAAAAGCCTTTACAAACAACTCTTTACGCAACCATGTTAAAAATTATGCATATTTATTATTACGAGGGAAATATTACGCATTCTGTAATTCCTATAAAAGTGCATTTTATTCGAATATACAAATATAGGGATAAAATGATTTTTTTAAATTCTGGGAATCTTTCTCATTACAGCTAGCTTGTGTTTGGCACGATGTTAATCGAATTTTACGGAAAATCAAATTAGAACTTCGTTTCCCAGAATACTTTCAACTCTCGATCGGATAACGCCACAGAGAATTTAATTCCCTGCACTTTGGGTACTGGAGAACAGGAGATGTGAAAATGGGAAAAAAGCAATTTTATTTTAGTGCAGTGGGAAAAGTAGGCTACATGAAATGAATCGATAAAGTATTTTCAGTACATTTCTATATTCCTCAGAGGTTGTACTGATTTACTTAATTAGATATACGAATTGCAGTTTGTATATAAAAAATTCTTAGAGAAATAAACATAGCAAAGGATCTGATATTATTATGAAGCTACACTGAGAGAACAACAGATGTTAAATCAACAAGACAGGTTTAATTAAATAAAAAATATTGTTGTGTTAACTTAAGTTATACTTAATCTAACGAGAAGGCAACTACATTATTTTGTTACTTCTATTTTATTCATTTAACATACCCGATGACTGTATTTCAGCAGCAAATATTCGATTAAGAAAAAAGTATTAGACAAATAAGAGTAAGTCTAATTAAAATTACAGTTAATCTCATGAAATTACTTTTTTTCCGCAAATCTATCTCCCACTTTTCTAAACAGCTGCACTGATTTACACATTATTAGTACTACAGCAAAGTTTTCTATCTACAAGGTAGCAAATAGGTTAAATATATATAATACAGAAATTGTCGTAAAGATGGCGCTTCTCCTATTTCACTCCAATAATAATGCATATTTTTTAACGTAAATAATACAACAGGCACAGTAATAAAACATTAATCTGTAATCTGGTAGATTTTCTAGGTAAATATCTTTTAGCAGCCATGATCATTATAACGGCGGCTCCTCAACCACGGGGTCCCAATTACTTAGTTTAGGTAACAAGGGCTCTTGTTTTTAGAGTATTTGACGATCTCATAATATTATTAAACTGGAGAAAATTTGGTTAATTTGAAACACGTCATATTCTGAGCATGTGCTTCTATTGTGAGCTTATTTTTGATACGCCGAATTAACATTGAAAAATTATTGTTTAATCTGTATTGTAAATATTATCACAGTATTAGCCAAAAACACACGTACGTAATTAAAATATAACAACTAATAATAACTTAAAAGTTAAAAGAGACCTAATCTTGGCCCATTGCATGCGTCTACTACTTCAGATTATTAGATTTTGTGGGTTCATTGACATCAATATTGTTTGGGTTTATGAGCAGTTGGTATGCATCTTTACGATTTTCTAACGACACATTTAAATTTAAAATTGTATTGCATGCTGTCCTATATCAAATTGAACGGGTCAATACTTAACATGTTAATGGCATATAATATAGTAAAATCCGAGTACAATTATTTTATAAAGTTCATTATTTACGGTTACTTAGGTGATTACTTTTTTTAAATATATTCTACATAGATTTTATTTAATTAATCTTAAATCATAATCCTACGTAAGGATCGACCATCGTTCGATAATTTTCTTCTGATCTATTATGCCAACCTAATCGTTGTATTGCGCCTACCTTTTCGCCTTATTATTATGGCGAATAAAGAGTGCATTGACTTTTGCGTAGTATTATGATGGGATTATGTAAACAGAATCTATCCATTCACGGCTGAAACTTGAAATTCCGCGAACGCCTTAAGGAAATATGAAAATCTAAGCTCGTCAACACGCTGGAAAGAGACGAACGTAGCCGGCATAAATATAAATGATATCCGCTTCTTATTATTTCCCTTGGGAGTGATATTCGTGTTTTGTTTGGAGATTTTTCCTTAATTGCTGCAAGGTGTAATTCCTTTTACTAAATAAATCGCGTCGGAAGTAAGTACACCTTCATAAGAAAAGCTTTTTTATATAATATAATCACTTGATGGTGGGTATCCTAGTGAAGACAAAAAACCCTTTACTACGTGGACACGTGTATTTTTCAGTAATAAACACTATTTCTCACCTTGTATTCGCTTTATTATCCTAATAAATGTTGAGGTTGGTACGATTTGTTATTCTAATAATTGAAGTGGGGTCGTTAGGTGTATTCCACGGTGTGGACACTGAAATAGTGCAAGCGCGAACAATCGTTTTAGTTCTGTACTACAATATAGAGGCGCTTAAGCGCCTTTTTTTTTAAATCCGAAAGCGGCATGTTAAATATAAATAGACGAGCTAAAATTGTTTAAAATTGTAATATGTTGAAATTTTATGAATTACAATTTTGCTCAATGACGTCTGTACTTTCATCTTTCAACTTACTCAAGTGCCGTCTTTGTCTATCAGTTTGACCCATTTTTAAGCTTTTTTTACTTTATTCATTCCATTCTGTCATTCTGTTCTTAGCAACGTCTTATTGGTGACAATTGATGTGTTGAAAATCTTCAACAACTTAAAAAATATAGTTATATATATTTTATTTCATTTCTATGTATACACGCCATCTATGTACGGTAAGTTTATACTAAAAGAAATAAAAAGAGTTCAGTGTGGTTCTGATTCTCAACAGAGAAACACGTTGTTTTAATTTATTCCAACAGGTTATGGGCCCAGTACCTACCTGTTAACGTGTAATAAAATAAATCTCGAAATGTCTCTTGCTGGAAATTTAATCGCGAGTGTTCCTAAATTACGTGGACGTGATAATTATGAAGAATGGGCGTTTGCAGCCGAAAATTTTCTGTTACTAGAAGGTTTGCAGAAATGTATAAATGGCGCGGAAACGGATGCAGAGAAAATAAGTAAAGCTAGAGCCAAACTCATTCTCATGATTGATTCGCAACTTTATATTCATATAAAGGAGACGAAAACAGCAAGTGAACTGTGGGAAAAATTGAAATCCTTGTTTGCTGACAATGGGTTTGCAAGGAGAATCAGTTTACTAAGATCACTCATTTCCACGAGGTTGGACGATTGTCAAAACATGGCCGCTTACGTAAATCAAGTAGTAGAAAAATCGCAACGATTGCAGTGTACGGGGTTCAAATTAAGTGATGAATGGACCGGATCTTTACTACTGGCTGGTTTACCGGAGAAATACCAACCTATGATAATGGCAATTGAACATAGTGGTACAGAAATTACCACGGACGCCATTAAAACGAAGTTGCTGGACATGGAATTTGAAACAGACAAAAGGGTAACGCTTTTGCTGTTAGCAGGGCACAACAACGGTAGAAAGAAAAAATTCCAAAAAACTTCAACAGTAACATCAGAAATGAAAAGATTGGCAATCGGCAGTCCGATGTCAAACGGGATAACATAACCTGTTTCAAATGTAAGCAGAAAGGACATTATGCGAGCGGGTGCCCCGAAAAAGGAAAACAACCAAGTGAAAAAACAACATCCAACACTTTCAGTGCGGTTTTTGTGAGTAACAAATTCAATGCCGAAGATTTTTATGTTGATTCAGGTGCGAGTATGCACATGACTTCAAACAGAGACTGGTTGGTTGATGTCAAGGAGCATGAAGTTTCTCGGATTGAGGTTGCAAACAAAACGACAATTTTGGTTAGAGGCTCAGGGCAGATGGATATAAAAAACACAGGTGGAAGATCGTAGTTTTGATGTAACTATCAAAGAAGTCTTGTATGTTCCACAGTTATCGGCAAATTTATTGTCTGTGAGTCAGTTAATCAAAAATGGAAACAGTGTTGTTTTTAGTGAAGAGGGTTGCAAGATTTTTAATGGTCAAGGAGAATTAATAGGTGTAGCGAACCTAGAAAACAATGTTTACAAGTTAAAAACGCAAGTATCTTTTCCTTGTTTTTTAAGTACTACTGTAGTTACAGGGGAGACCTGGCACAGGCGATTAGGTCATCTAAATGCAGATGCCCTAAAAAGAATGAAAATGGGTTCTGTTGATGGTGTGACGTACCCAGGAGAAGCTAATATTAGCAAGCTTAATTGCGATGTATGTAATGAAGGCAAGCAATCGAGACTTCCTTTTCCAAATCAGGGCACAAGGGCTAATGCTGTACTTGAATTGATACATACTGATCTGTGTGGACCTATGGAGGTTGCTTCTATTGGGAGGTTCTCGATATTTTTTAATTTTCGAAGACGATTTTAGCAAAATGGTTTTTGTGTATTTTCCAAAGAATAAAAGTGAGGCTTTTACGAAATTTAAAGAATTCAAGACCATGATAGAGAAACAGAAGGACGCACACATAAAAACTCTGAGATCAGATGGAGGTGGAGAGTTTTGTTCCAACGAATTTACCAGTTTTCTCAAGGAGTGTGGAATTATTCATCAAGTTACGAATGCTTACACCCCACAACAGAATGGTTGTTCAGAGAGGATGAATCGTACGATAGTTGAAAAAGCCAGATGTCTTTTATTTGACTCCAAGTTGGAAAAAGAATTTTGGGCCGAAGCTGTGAACACAGCTGTATATCTGCGTAACCGTTCTGTGGCTGTTGGGTTGGAGAATAAAACCCCATTTGAAATATGGACTGGGAAAAAACCAAATCTCAAACACCTCAGAATTTTTGGAAGTGATGCGATGGTACATATCCCAAAGGAAAACCGACACAAATGGGACAAAAAATCACAAAAAATGATTTTCGTTGGATACAGTTTCCCAACAAAAGGATACAGATTGTATAACCTTGCAACCCGTGATGTTGTGATTAGCAGAGATGTCAATGTTTTGGAAGAAACAAAGAAAGAAGTAAATCTAGAAATCAATCCGGAGAGCAAGGAAGCTTCAGTGGGGGAAAATTGCAATCAAGAAAGTGAAACCAAAAGAGATAGTAGAAGAAGTAGTATTTCAGAAGAATCGAGTGAAGAAAGAGGAGACAGCAGTGATGAAGATTATGTCAACAGAAATGTTCTACAAGACAGTGTGGAGGTCAGGAGGTCGAAGAGAGTGCCAAAGAAGAAAATGCATGAAGATTATGTAAGTTTTTTGTGCGTAAATCAAAGTGGGTTGGGTGAACCTACTACCGTTGCAGATGCATTAAGCAGTGATGACTCAGCACAGTGGAAACATGCAATTGAAGATGAACTACAGTCGTTTGAGGAGAATCAAGCTTGGGTGTTGGCAGATCTACCTGAAGGAGCTACATGTGTTCAAAATAAGTGGGTCTTTAAGAAAAAGGTTGACAGTGGGGGGAAACGTCAAATTTAGAGCGCGTTTAGTGGCGAAAGGTTTTACCCAAAAACCTGGGGTAGACTATGAGGAGACTTTCTCTCCAGTTGTGCGTTATTCTACCTTACGTTTACTTTTTTCATTATCTGTTAGTCTAAATTTGGATACTTACCATCTAGATGTAAAAACAGCTTTCTTAAATGGAGTTTTGAAAGAGACTGTTTACATGCAACAACCTGAATGTTATAATTGTTCTGATGTAGATAAAAACAAAGTTTTAAAGTTGAAAAAGGCTATATATGGCCTGAAACAGGCATCCAGAGCCTGGAATGATAAAGTATGCACAGAATTACTTAGTATTGGTTATAAAAAATCAAATTTAGAACCTTGTTTATTTATAAAAAAGGATGATAATGAATCCAATGTCTAGGTATGCAAGTTATTAGAGATAAAACAAAAAATGTTATTAGATTAAGTCAAGAAAAGTATATTGATCAATTATTGCAGAAGTTCAACATGAATGAATGTAAATCTGTAAAAACCCCTTTGGAAAGTAAATTAGATTTGTCAGTAGAGATTAAGAAATCAGATGTACCATATCAACAATTGATAGGTAGCCTAATGTACCTGGCTGTACTTACAAGGCCTGACATAGCTTTCAGTGTGAGCTATTTGAGCCAATTTAATAACTGCTTCAATGATAGTCATTGGAAGTACGCGAAGAGAGTATTGAGATACCTTGCAGGTACAAAAGGGTATAGCTTACAATTTTCAAAAGAAAATTCAGATATTCAAGGTTTTGTGGATGCCGACTGGGCGAGTAATTCTTTGGATAGGAAATCATATACCGGATATGTATTTAAATTAAATGGTTCTGTTATTTCTTTTGAAAGTGTTAAACAGAAAACAGTTGCGCTGTCAAGCATGGAAGCTGAATATATGGCCATGTCGGAAGCGACAAAGGAGGCTATTTATTTAAAAAATTTAATTCATGAATTGACAGGAAAAAAGGAATGTATTCAACTTTTTAACGATAACCGTAGGCATTGTATCTGTCCGCAAATGCAACATATCATAAGAGATCGAAACATATAGACATACGCCACCATTTTGTGCGAGATGCAATTTCAAATAATTTAATTAAGGTTGATTATTTGCGAACGGATGAAATGCCGGCTGATATTCTAACTAAAGGATTAGATTCAGAGAAGCATTATGTGCATTTAAACAATTTAGGTTTGTGTGAATAATTTTTTAAGTTTTTGAGTGGGGGTGTTGAAAATCTTCAACAACTTAAAAAATATAGTTATATATATTTTATTTCATTTCTATGTATACACGCCATCTATGTACGGTAAGTTTATACTAAAAGAAATAAAAAGAGTTCAGTGTGGTTCTGATTCAGAGAACAGTGAACAGAGAAACACGTTGTTTTAATTTATTCCAACATGATGTTGTGCGATTTTCTGTCAATTGTCAATCCGTTTCAGTATATAGGTTATTTTCGTACCCACTTTGCAATTATTAGCGAAGTCGCCAAAGCGCCATCGCGTAGTTCCTTAAATTGAGGATCAAAAGTGCCAACACTAACAATAAGTGAAACTAGTGCTTAGGTTTATACTGTGGTACAGTTAAAGTTAGCTCTTGTCAAAACAGTTCTTGACAGTCATTTGACAGTTTTCGAGGTGTTTATAACCTATAAACACGCACACAGTCAGCGTGCGTGTACAGTTAACAATCTTATCAAAGCTTTTCACCAACGGCATGGATCACCCAACGGCCAGAAGCATATGAATAAGCAGGTTCACGAATGTTTGTCTCCTGAGATCAAAGGTGTATATACGTATCGAATTCTCAAATAATTGTCAATAAGTTTGTTCGCGTCGCATGAACTATTTGCACTATTATGCACTTTTTAGAACTTTTGTGTGCAAAAGTGCATAATAGTGCAAATAGTTCATGCGACGCGAACAAACTTAATAATTGAATGATTCGTTTTCCGTCATTCACCAGAAATAGTAATGTACAGCTGATTGGACTATTTTACAATCATGAATCGGCGGTTTGCCATAAGATGTATACTTGTATATTGCATACGGAGGTTGAAACGAGATCTATAATCAGAAAATTAATAAACACCGAAAGCAGAACAAATTTAATTAACGGCGGTTTTTTATAAATATACCTATTAAACAAACGGCAAAACCGCTTTGACATGCCGTGAATAATTTAATATTAATCTATTACAAAACAGCGCAAGGACACGCACGAACTGAAGAAATAACAAATAAAGAAATTCCAGCTTAAAACACGAACGTGGCTCGAATGTTCGTACACTCTTTGTTTTTCGATAAAGTTTCAAAAGTGAGCGGATATGTGAAGTGTCGTGTAAAAAGTGAGGTTATAACAACTACATCAATTAATATTTGTATGTGTTATATACGAACTTAATGCTTCAATGCTTTCTTTAATGGAACTTTAAAACGTATGCATTATTTCTATATACCATTTAATTTAGTAGCAGCGAGAATAGAAGATGTGTGTATGCGTCTGCCATACAAGAAATAAATATAAAAAAAGAAACCAGGCGTTGAAAATGTTTAGGTAATAAGATCACCGTTCTAAAAATAGCCGTTAAGGTCACTTGATATTTATAATTACTTCTTAATCTTTAAGACTCCGTCGTATTTTTAGAACATAATCGAACACGTGGGATTGTAAATACGTATTGTATGTTTTTTTTTCCCTCACATCAGAACGATTTCGATTAACCGCTCAGTGGTGTGGCGAATGTTAAATGAATGTATACTACAATAACAAAAAAAGACTTACTTGTGTGTCCGGAGGTTCAGTCCTTGCAAATGTCGGCACGGTGGACGCTTTGTAATCCGAACATTTCTGAAAATAAAGAGAGAGAACTAGAGAAGAGGCCATTAGTTAATTACTAGATTTGTAAACGTGTAGCGTTAACATACGTGTGGTTACATTCGTACCTAAGTATATACGTTATACTTTATACAACAGATGTAAATCTACGTATGCCTAGTTTAGCGATTTCTGACATCTTTATCGTTAATTAAAATTCAACAATTATTTATAGACGGTTCGTTGAACCCGTTCGAGAGAACCAACGACCAACGGGAATCACTGGAAATGGCTCGAACAACAATTTATACACATTATACACTTTAATTTTGATTAGCACCCGAGTGTGTATGGCGTGGAAAAAGGAAGGTTCAAGTTTTTGTTTATGGTAATCCAGTTAACGACTAACAGATTGGTGAATATGTATATTACAAAGTAAAAGGAAGAACAGATACTTTATAGGCACAAGTACAAAGCTTAGAGGATTTGATTATCTATCCAGCCTCCTAATTCAAGTCACATTAACAACTAGTTTCATAAGACAGGTTTTAAAAAAAAAACGCAAATTCAAATTTAAAAAACGCCTTCTTTTAATGAATGAGTGCTTTAAGCATTACAAAGAGTGTTTTTAAGCTATTCTTTGTAGTTACCATTTCCCCATAATATTAATTTTATTTGGGGTAACTTTGCACCAATAATAATAGTTTTTTAATTTTTTTCAAGAAACTACACATCTAATACCTTTAAAATTATTTTAAGTATATAAAGTAATTCATTTTACACATATTTCAATAATTATTTTATATAATTCGTCTATTTGTATATTTTTAAGAGGCAAAAAAGGTGGTGGTCTAAAGTTGTCTACATGACTTGGGTAACTTTAGACCACTTTTACAATTTACATTATTTTGGCCACATTAATCGATATTTTATTATTGGGGTAACTCTGGACCACACTTTAATGTTCATATTAACATTCTACAGCAGCATAATCTCGTTATAAATGTTGCAACTATATCAAAAATAACTTATCTACAAATGTCGATCCTAGCATACGAAATGTGAAAGGTAATTTTAGAGCATAATTATCTATTTAAGGAATATAAAACCGATTTAGTTATACCTACTAAATTATACAATTATTGATGTCCACGAATGCAGAACATAGAGGCTCGTTTTGACAAGTTAGAGTTTTTGGTAAGCACTAAACGACCTCTTTGTAGAGAAAGCAGCTAAGATTTGATGTGTAAAATATAAGAAAAGTAAAAATAAAACATCTCTCCCCACCATGGGCGGGTGTAACCCGAAGAAGGCAACTCGGCCAGAAAGATCTATTGTATCCTCATGTCAATTTTAGCCCTCTCAGTCAGGTTGTACCCTATCAAAAAAGTTCGCAATCTGGCTGAGAACTAACATAGCAACTGCCTTTCTCCGACAACAAAGTCTGCCATATGAGCTACCACATGTCGATTCTGGACGTAAGAACGGCAGCTCGCTGACGCCCATTTCGGCCTGGAAAATGGTGAAGGAGGCCCCTTCCAGGCATCCACATCCAGATTCTAATGCTTGTGCGTTTACGCGTTTTCGAGGCATCGACAAACCAGCGGGACGCCCCCCCCCCCCCCCCCCCCCCAAATTGGTTTGCGGATGTACGCTATTGTAGTTTTCATGCTGGAGATATCTACGCTGTATCCTCCAGAGAAGCTATTAAGATCTTATCCGCCTTTATGGACAGTAGTATTGTCTGTTCAATGTAGTTGAAGATACTGATGTGGTGGAAGCCCAAGAATGGTGGCCAATCCACAGCAGCCGTCGGCGTCGAGGACATGGCTCCCGTAATGCCCAAACAGGCAATCCTTTGGACTTTACTAAGCGCACTTTTTACCTCTCCTTACTCTTAACGGCTAATTTTGAATGATGTGCAGAAATAAACTAAGAGCCAACATATTTAGCTGGATTTAAGAGGCGAAAAGGAGGCCCATTGATATTTATAAATAGCAGGCAAAAAAACTGTTTTAGTATTCAAGGAGGACCTCGAAGGCGTGATAATAAGGTTCATCTGTGACAACCTCTTTTACATTCACTCGAGAATGTGTTGAAAACGAATTGATTCAGGTGTAACTTTCCGGAAGCATTATGCAGATACTCTGGGAATCCTGTAATTGGTTGTCTTCCTTTAAGATTTTCTCATTTCATTTTCCACAAACCCTCTCGGGACATTTTGTTGGCTAGTTTTTCTTTTCTCGTCCATTACATTCATGGTGTCAGCAAATGGAAAGTTTGTTCATCTAAATCGTCTTGTTACAATCAACTTTTAAGTGCCTAATAAGACTTTTCATAGTTCACAGGTTAGTTCTCTTTCTCGAAGAAGAATTACGAAAAAACAAAATCTTTCTGCTTCTTGAGCTATCATTGAGTAAAATGCTGCAGTTATGCTGCTTTCTTTTCTCAAACAAGCAGCTGTATTTTTTTAACTTTTTGTCAAGACAGATCAACGTTACAACGTTGTAAAGCTTCGCTTAATTCTGAGAGCTCTTGTAATGCATCAGCCATCAAACCAAAGTCTAGAATGAAATCAGTTTCGATACCAAATGGTTTGTTCATTTCTTTAAGTGAGTGCAAAGCAATGGCCTATGGTAACTCCATTAAGTTCTTGCGAGTCAATGTAGAATTGTTAAGGGGCTGATTTTTTTAAGAACTGTAGGTATATGCAGTGTAATAGTATATTAAAGTTCGAGCCTTATGAAACGAGTCCTTTATACTATTTTTTCTATTTTGCATTATAAATTGATAATAAATACTTAATAAAAATCTCATTAAAAATGTTGAGTTTTATTTTTATATGAAAGTTGGTCACATTGACATACGATTGACATTTGACGAATTCAAAATTCAAATTCGGCTATTTAAATTGTTTAAACAATATATTTCATAATATAGGTTCTGTAAACTGTAAAAAATGAGTGATACTGAGACAAATTTATCTTGTACGCCACCACAACTGCGTGAAATTGCGGATAACGCCGTCATAAATTTATTACCGAAAAAATCAAAAGCAGTATATGAAAAATGCTACCATCAATTTGAACTATGGGCTGTACAGAATAATGTCAACACAATATCTGAAAACATTTTATTGGCATATTTTGAATTACAAGGTAAAATAAGAAATCTTCTACCTTATGGTCTATGTATTCCATGCATCGTTCTTGCTTTTCCATTTATAAAAATACAGACATATCAAAATATATTAAATTACAAGCCTATTTAAAAACGATTCTCTGAGGGATACGAGGCTAAGAAATCTAAAATTTTTATGCATTGAAGATATTAATAATTTTATAGAAGAAGGTTCTGACGCATTGTATTTAGCAATAAAGGTACGATATTATTTGCAAAATGTAATTTTTATGTAATGGATTTAATTTTAGATCGTTTTAATAATGGGTTACACAGGTGCCTGTAGACGAGATGAATTAACAAATATGTCCATACATGATTTAGAATTTAAGAGTGATATTATTTTGGTGACAGTACCTAAAACAAAAAATAATATCGTAAGAGTTTTGCAATTACGGATGAAAGGTGGATTACTTTAATTAAAAATATGTCGCCCTGCGACCAAAAAATATTAATCATTCAAGATTTCTTCCTTACATATCGCAATGGTTATTGTATATCGTGCCCGATTGGAATTAATACGATTGGCAAAATGCCTAAATTAATAGCTGATTTTCTAAAATTGCCCAATTCAGAGCTTTATACTGGACATTGCTTCAGACGTTCTAGTGCTACACACTTAGCAGACGCAGGCAGTGATTTGCTGACTATAAAACGTCATGGTGGATGGAAATCATCTGCGGTAGCTGAGGGTTACATCGAAACATCTATGAAAAGTAAAGTGGCTGTAGCGCACAACTTATCAGGGCCAAGTACATCTGGTCATTCTAGAGTTATATCATCGAATGATTCTCAATCACAAGAGTCTACCATTAAAGCCAATAACATAACTCAGCAAAACTTTGTTACGAAGAATTTGCCTGGCATAACAATACATGCTCAAGATACTTGTTCCGTCAGTGTAAATGTATACAGTAATTCCACGTTTCATAACAATAACAATGTAAACTAAATTTGTATAGAATTTTGGATTAAAGTATTTACAATTTACATGCATTAAACGTCAATTTTTAATGTATTCAATACAGCCAACCTATAGAAATGAAAAAAGGCGTATCACAATGAAGCACTTTTCGATACGCAAAAGCGTGTTACAATTGCGTTTTTATGAACGCAAAATTGAAAAAATATATTTTCAATTGCATATTTTTCCTGAGCACTCTGGTTCAAAACAACTTTCCCCAACTCTCCACTCCAACTTTACCTTCACATATAATTTTTAAGTAAACTTATTTTCCTAATGAGTGGTACAAATCGAATCCTGTATAAATATAATCTCAAATTGTGCTTTCATGCAAATAAACGCACCCGATTGGACGCTTTCACAAACCTATTGATGACGCTAGTTATAAAAAATCATTTTTAAACATTCTACACCTTTAAACTAAATCAAATTTTCAACCAAAATTTTGAATATAAATCAAAATACAGTCGCGAGCAAATGTTATAGGCACCTTTAACAAAACTAATGGGTTTCATGTTTCTTGCATTTATTGGGACAGTCAGTACAATAGTCTTTATAGATACCTTTTGTGAATGTATTATTTTTTTATATATTTTCAAGTCTTCGAGATGTCACTTTCCCCCTCCCATCTAAAAAGTACTATAGCTGTACTAAAAACACTCTAAAATGCAACAAATTAATAAGATCCCTTAAAATACTACATATTTATAATGTATTACCTAATTAACCTGTAGTTTTTATTTTCTCATTTCTTACTGTGATATTCGCCCAAAATTTAGGGTGCCTATAACATTTGCTCGCGACTGTATTGTTGAAAAAATTCAAAGTAACTTTATATTCAAAATATTACTTACGTAACTTATCATCGGAATATTTCTGGATTGTGCAACGATCGCTTCGACGTGGCACGAGCCTTCTGGACCGAAAAAAGCGGCCACACCATCACAGATCATGTCCGTCATGGCCCGGGTGGCCAAGACAGTATCACCTTTTGTATCGTTCCATCGCAAGTTGAGCCTGACGTTAGGTAGGAGATCTGCGTCGTTGTTTATCTGGAATGGAAAGGAACGACGCGTCATTCGTTATTCTAAAAAAGATAAGATGCAGAAAAAGAAACGGTATTTGACAGGCCCAGATATAAATATACGTTTGTTTGACTTTAATGCGAGCATTATATTCTGCTTGGATTGAAACCGCAAAGATTTACCATTACGATAATTGGATACTCTGTCCATCTATAATAGATGTTAATCAAAACATTTATGGATAAGTTGCAATATGGATTCAGATATAATGCAGCAGATGTGTTGTATTTCTTTTTTGCGGTTTATCATTTATTATAATTATGTGTTAAAAGTATATCTGTTTGCGTATTTTATATTACAATTCTTTGTTTTTCGAGGCAAAGCAGTATTGATGATGATCTCTTGTCTCCATTTTCTTTCCCAGTTTGTAATTTTCTTAGACATATCGGTAATATACAGATGTGTAAAAATTTGTGTTAAAGTTTTTCGTGCTGCGAATCTTTGGAAAATTTTTAAACGAAAATATTAATACAAAAATGTTCAATTTCTCTTCCTTTGCTTTCACGAACTATTTACAAAAATCGATATATGTGGCAACATTGTCAAAGTGTGTTGAATGGTTACAATGCTATCATCATGACCGATAAAAAGGAATCATCTAATGCAATAATTATTGAATAATATTCAATTTTTTAAATCGTGTAGCGAAACAAAGGTCTACGGAACATTATATCATGAATGTTTAATGTTTCAAAACTTACAAAAAAATCATGCTACCTAAAGTGTTAAAAACACAAATTCTGCAATATACCCTACAACAACACCCTATATAGAAGAGTCTAATTAAAAACTTCTGTTGCGAGAAATCAAAGTCGTTATCATAAATTTTGAATTATATTTTATGTAAATGTTATAATTAGATAAAATAATAAAATAAATTTATAGTGAGAACATTTTGTGATTACAGCATCACGTGTGTATATGTATGATACGTTACTAGCAAAGTACTATGAGATTCAAAAAGATTGTCAATTCCGCTCCTATAGATAGTAACAGGGTGTAAGTATATGCCGCGTGTTTGTAATGAAGGTTTGAACTAAGTCAGTGTTGGAACACAAGAAAGTAAACGGATCCGTCATAAATAAGGAAAACGAAACCTATATTTGAACTCGCATTATATAAACGACTATGGATTGGTGTTTCTGCTTGTAAGAAGAAATGTAATTAATTTAACTTTACTAAATTATGAATTTATAATTCAGTACTAACTGGTGTTTAACTAAATTTATTTATTACTTTAAATTATAACATACAATTAGTATAATTATTAAGTGACAAAACTGCATCTCTCAGTTCTTCTATGGTATGAATGCGGTTTCTATAGATCCTATTTTTTAGATAGCCAAACATGAAGTAATCTAATGGGGTTAGATCAGGCGATCTTGGTGGCCATCTTTGTGCTCTAACGGGCCTGTCAGCAAAAAACTGTTGAAGATATTGGCAAGTTTGTCGAGCAGTATGTGCTGGAGCATTATCGTGCTGAAAATAACCTGCTTCAAGCTCATTTTCTTGTAACTCTGCAATAAACAATTCCAACATCTGTTGGTAATGTTGGGCTGTTATAGTTTCCTCGAAGAAATTGGCCCTATTATTCGTTGCCTGGATATAGCTAACCAAACTCCAACTTTTATGAGATGCAATTGCGTTTGTCGAAATTCGTGTGGATTTTTCTGCAGACCAGATACGATAGGTTTGTGAATTGATATAGCCTGTTAGATAAAACCACGCTTCATCCGAGAAAAATGATTTGTTTAGCAAGTCATCGTCCATTAAACTGTTATTAAACCAATGACAATATTCCAATCGCCTATTGTGATCTAATGGTAATAATTCCTGTACCGTAGAAACTTTATAGGGATGAAAATGTAACTTTCTCTTAACAGCTCATTGCGCTGAAGTGTGTGATAAGCCTATAAAATTATAAAATGTAATAAACTATTTCACTTAATGTTAATATTGATTTGATAAATTCCCTTATTTTCTTACAGTATTCAGAAATACTATTGTTGGTGATATTAGATGTAAATATAAACGGTTTGAAAAAAATTATAAGATAAATAATCACGCACTACAACACGAACGCCAATGTCGCTAAATGTCAAGAAAATTCATTTAATGTATGAAATTTGTATGTAGCTAACTTCGCTAATTAAATTGGTAATAAGTATAGATAAATTTTTCCGGAAAACAATTTTTTTATTACGACAATCATTTTGAATCTCATAGTATGTCCTTGCATTTACTATTGAAAACTATATATTTCACTTATATTCAAATTCACTTATTGCTAAATGTTACAATTAAAAAATTACGAAAATGAAAGAAAGAAACTTGTCTATCCACTATATTCCATATTGGCCGTATGTGTGCGAAATAAGGTATTCTAATAAATCAATAAGAACATTCAGAAACAGAAAATCTATTTTACCAAGGAATACATGAAAATATTATTTCAACGCTGCTTGTTTATGTCTTGATAACAAAAACTAAATTATAAAACAAGAAATCCTGCGTCGGATAAATACACAACGAATCATACATAACATCTGTTTACACCGATAAGTCGCAGTCGTAGTAAAAGCTATAGTCCAACCTCAATGCGCTTGCCACATACATTTTCGCTATTAACTTTTTTTTGGTAGGAACTGTACTTGTCAGGGCCGTACCCGAAAATTTCTACCTTGTAACTATTGAAGTAAAAGGGGTGTTCGAAGACATCAAACGTTTTATTTAATATCATATAGAATAATGTCTAAAGTATCAGGAGCAATCAGTGGAAGTATACATTTATATACTTCTGCCTGTTTTTTGTCGGAGCGTAATATAATCATTTTAGGGCGGATCTACTCACACCTAGTCACTCTAACCTCTTCGTAAATCTTTTTAATGTTTTTTTTTTTTTCATGAATCTCAATCGCTCGTTTTTAATGTTCTGATTTTTTCGTTTATGAAGAAGTAAACACATATTTACGAAAGCTTAGGCATTTAAAAAAAAAACTTTATTTATTTGCCTGCTACATTAGGTACAACACAATGTTGATTGTATCCACAAATCAACAAAAACTGCCACAGCTAATAATAATCTCTGACTTTGATAGCACGAAAATCTTATGTTCCAAACTAATCGACACGAAAAGATTATTTTTAGAAATGTATTATAGATAGAAGAATAATTGTGTTAACCTTAAAACTGATGCTAGTAACTTAAGTAACATTTATTCTAAATTTGGATACTGTTAATTAAATTGACAATATATCCATAGATATAACTTAATCCTAAATTTACTTTTTTATTTTTTCCTGCTTTACTTTCCATAACTCTGTATACGGATTTTAACATTTATTTTCGATAACGGTGTATATTTTGTTGCTCCTTTATTCTAATTGATTTTTAGCGCCTAGATGTTGTCAGCCCTGTTTAACTTTTAGAATTGTATTATTAGCACGTGTTTCGTGTTTTATTTAAGCTGAGTTTACTTTTTGTTTCGTAGATTTTTCACTTTATTGTTAGTTCAATATCTTTTCGATTCAATGTCAGTTTTAAGTAATTTATTTTTTATTTTTTATCCTCACGTAACAGTATATTACCTGTAGCTACCTTTATGATTAATCTGCTTTTTCAGTTCCTATGTACTATCCGTCTCATTAAATGCGGATTCTAAGCCCAATAAATGCTTGATTGTTTATGCAACCAAAAATAAACACTTATATGTTAAATAAAAATGATTCGGGAAAAATTCTGAATTACATTTCCCTAGGTATCAGAGTACTTATAGTTTCGGTTGCATAAACTTTCGAAGAATTTTAGAGCTTAGGTTCGCATTTAATTTGAGAAAGATGGTACGTAAGTAATAATTAGTTTATTTTCAATTTTCTGACTATAACATTTTATGTCTCTATAGATAAGATATAAATAAATTGCACGAAAACATTGCAAAAAAAAAAGAAACTCTTTGATTTTCACAGCTGCTATCCCAATATTTCCATTCTTTGAATTAATATTAAAGTTAAAGCCTTAATTAATAAGTGGAGGAAGAAAAGAATAATTAACTGTCGTGATTTGCTATATCAAATGTAGAACTCAGTCGACCAAGATCAGAAGTTTATTGAATCAAGAATTTTCATTGCGATAACAGATAAGCGCTGTCAATATTATTCTGTATATAAAATTTTATGCTAATAATTTTTCGTCACATTTCTACAGATTCAAAGTTAAACACAATGTAGTAATAACAAAAACGGTAACAAAGACATAATATCTGCTAACTAATTCTGTAAATATCCATACAATAACAAGCATATTTGCTGCAGCTTTAGAAAGCAACAATACCTGTATGATTGCACATACTTTACCGGAGTTTGAAAATTTAAAGTCATGCACGCCTATACATAAACTTTTTTTTTTCTTGCCGTTGTGTCCGGGATGTGATTGTTTTTTTCTTGTTTAAAATCCTGTCCGAAAGCACTGCCATGTGTTCGCAATAAATCACCGGTCGACACGTGTCTCAAATGATAACCTGGTGCAAATACGATTTGAGAATATAAAAGCCGGAATTATGTAAAGTATGCAAACCACATTCTTTCCGCATCCTATATGTGTTTCGCTGTCCATGTAAAAATGTGATTTTTCAAGATGAAAATATTATTTTGAATTACTGCCATGAACGAATACGATGGTCATAAATCGTAGCAGATTTGGCTAGCTCATTTGGACATGATATTTCAGTGTATAGTAGCAAACATGGGAGGCCAAGTAGAACCCCCAAGAGAGATAAATTATATGTTTATGGGACAGAAACCGACAAAAATGTATTCTGTAATTTTCTAATAATTTATTTTATTTTTGTTTTCTCAAGATGTTGCGGTATATCTTTCTAATTGTAAGTTAAGTTCCCTTTCAGATTTCCTCCACTGTCACAGATTATAAAATAAAACATATTTACTTCAATCTAACAAGAGATGATTCTCAGTATGAACATTCTCCGCTAGGTTGTTGGTGAAAGCAGCCTTGGTGAAGTATCCTTTTTCAAAAGTGGCAGATTTTCAATTTCCTCAATGTAACTCCAGAACAAAGAAGGTAAAGAAAGGATAGTTATATATATACTGTAAATGTATTAGTTGCACCATATTTAAAGGTCATTCGAAAAACTTAAACAATTTATTCTTTGTATGCAGGAATTGCGTTTAAGCTTAGTAGTACAGTAGTTACAGGAGTTACAGCCAAAATTCCATAACGTATACACAGGAGGTTTCAATTCATTTTATCCCCACCACCTTTACCTTTCACCTTGGCCACATTCAATTGTTGTCTTCTGATTGGTCAATGACAGTGTTGGCTTCAAAGTGCGCAAAATTCGAATATTCGCGTGGCGCATCAGGAAGGGGAGCAGCTGTTTCCAAAACAGCTCCTAAAACAGCTTTACCAGCTCCTGAAACAGCTTTACCAGCTCCTGGAACAGCTGAAACAGTCTCTGTTACAGGAGCTATACCAAGAGCAAGTTGTTTCATAAGCTGTTTGTAGGAACACCTGTCATGGGGCTTCAGGCGGATATTCAAATTTTGCAAGCTTTGAAGCCAAAACTTTCATCGTCCAATCATAAAACAACATGTGGGCGTGGCCAAGGCGAAAGGTAGGAGGGAGTGGGGTAGATAAAATGTAAATTAACACCCTCCCCCAATGGAACCTTATGGCATTTTGGCCCAGAACTCCTGAAGCTATTCTACTCCTAATGTATATAGATGTTATAAGAATGTAACAATATGAAAAAAAAAAGATTGAAACCTTGTTTTTCATATTACAGGTTGTGTGCCTTTTAATTCTACTTAAAATTATATAAGGTATAAGCCAAACATCATTAAACAGCTATAGGATTACTTAGACGAAGTTTTGATTATACAGTGCAAACATTTCAAATGAGTGATTTGGCAAGAATGGTCCGAAATTTCTTAAAAACTTAATATAGAACTGTTTTCAAACCTCTAATAAAGTACAATTATTTCCGCGTGTGCCTTAGACATTACGTAATGTAAATGCTTTAACCAGAAGCATCGCAGCATTAATTTAATTTCTATATTAAACGATAAATTGCCAAGCACTTTAGCGGTAATTTACATGAACGGAAAGTAATTTTCGCAGCTTTTGATGTACATAAATGGAGCCGCCTTGCTGTGAATGAATGATTGAATGCAATAAACGAATACCTCATAAAATTGTTACGGGCAATTTATTAGTAATAAACAAAAAAGTATATGTATATTTCGCATTTCATGGATGGAGGCAAGAGATATCATTTGAATGTTTCAAACAACATACATGCTAATGAAGCGGAGACTAGATTTTTTTTTATATTTGTGATTTGACACGGAGGAAGTGTCTACTTAAATAATTATTCTAAAATTAAGAAAGAAAACAACTAATGAATGAGGGAATAAGTAAAATAAGAGCAAACATGTCCTTGTGAAATTAAGCAAAAAATTCAATCAAGGAATAAGAAAACTTTTCGAGCAGATGAATTCGCAGATTATGTCTAAACATTCTGTATGTTCTACTCTCTTTTCCCTTGTAGACAATCTATTAAAAATGTTATTAGTGATATTGAACGTTCCAGAAGAAGTAATAGCCAGAGTGTATTGTGGTGCACGAAAGTTGCGATTTTCACGAGTATTATATTGATGGAAATCAGTATTAGTGGGAATAGAATCCTAAATGTTAAAAATATAACAGCAAGTTTCCAGAATGTAGATGCAGGCTGAAGGCAATATGTTGTATTTTCTAAATAAAGGTCTACAACAATCGTTATGACGTGCACCATCTATACAACGATCTAGGGGGGGCTGGTACTAAAGGGCACAAGGGTACGTGCCCACCCAACCACCAAGATAAACTCAGAAAGAAATTCGCATGTGATTCAGTGTATTATTTTATTTTATTATTTTTACGTATTTTTATAACGATGGTATCAAAGTTTCCTTCCGCACCGCAAACGCTATGCAAAGCGAACTATGTTACGGGGCACTCTTTGCGATGTACCTATTTGGAATATGAATCGGATAGCTCCGTTTATCTTCGCTATATGCGCTTATACGGTCGCTTCGGGGCACGCAATGCCGTGTCCCCAGTTAACGTCTTGCATTGGTTGCGACTGCATCGTTTTCAACGCGTACAGCGCATGTGTGATTTCAAAGGCCTGGCTTATTATTAATGATCGAAGTTAATTGAGTGCAAAATCTTTAAAAAAACCCGCTCTCATTTGAAGAAAAACTTTTAATTAAACAGAAAGGAAGACCTGATCTTGAAATAAACTACATTTCCACAAGTAAAACTCGAACTTACAATAGAATATTTAATAAAACAAATAAACTATTTTGTTTTATCTGCTTAATTTTTAAGAAAGAGGTCAGTGCGTGGAATAAACAAGGGTTAAATGATTTAAAGCACATCGCAGAGAGGGCAATGAAACACGAAAATTCCGTTTCTCACTTGAATGCATGCGTGGATTTTAACGTTCTAGGTAAAGTGGACATACGTGAATAGTTAGACAGTGCTTATTTGCGACATAAAATTAAGTACAACGAAAATGTGGAAAAAAATCGTCATATTTTGCGTCGATTAATTATGTGTATAAAAAAATGTGAAATCTTATCCTATGTTGGACAGCGTAAAATTGAAAAGTAAACTTTCAGTAATTTATGAGCGCGAGGACATGTGTGACGTAGATGTAGGTGGTGTTTTGCCACTTTTAGTGTTCATAACACACAACAACTTAAAAAAAAAAGTTTTGACGGAAACATATAAACTGTTGGATATTATTTGTACAACCCCTATGTCGACAGCAGTATGTGAACGATGTTTTTCTACCCTCAAACGCATTAAAACTTTTCTGAGAAGCACAATGTCAGAAGATCGACTGAACGCATTTTTACAACAAAGTCATAGACGTCTTTTCCAGTATGAAAAATAGGAGAATGATTTTATGTACAAAAAATAGGCAATTGTGCCACCCCCCTTCATAACTCACGAGCCCCACTGCAACGAACTATAGCTTTTTTGAGCTATAAAAACTTGTAGTATGCTAGGAGGGAAGCCCCACATCATATATACCGTACTGCACTCTAGAAGTTCCGCAAAGTAGAAGGAAATAAGACAGGTGGCAGATACTTGCAAAGGAAGGCATCTGCAAGCGTAGGTTTTTGGTGTAATTTCTCAGTTAATTCAACGCAGTGTTCTTTCCAACTTAAGGTTGCATCACTGTTTACTCTAAGGGTGGACCCAACACTGTAGGGGAAGCCCCTACGATCGGTAAACTACCGACTCACCACTCGGAGTTTTAAAATTTAACTTGACAAATTGAGTTCTGCCATCGAAATATGACGCAAATCATTCGGCGGCATTTTCAGTTTGAAATAACTACTAAAGTCAAAGAGTTAGGTATATAAAGAGCCGATAAATATCTATCGAAATCGATTACAAGAAAGAGCAGATTCCTATTCTTCCTAGGACTGGAAGGGGAAGATAAACTTGTGTTGTGCCTATTAGGTCATTAGCATCCGAGGGAAGGTTAGAAGCAAAAATATTTACATCAGAGTATTCCATCGTAGATATAAGAAAATTACAAAGTGATAAGTACACGTTCATTCTTACACCGTAAGATTTGAAGTCACTGAAGCAAAATATCCTCGAAAGAGATAGGTTTAACAAATATTAAATTACTTAGTTCCCATCTATATCGTTCCTAATCATCGGGCCAAATCCCTCCCTCAACGCATTAAGACCTACCTAATCCGTTTATAATGTACCGTTCCTCGTTTAGCCGATAATTCCATTTGTTCGTTCCGTTTTCATCCCTGCCCTTGTCCGTATTTTTGCACGAACGACAGATCGTATCGTGGGTATTATAGCTCGAGCAAATGGGAGAATTTAATAAAGAAATACATCGTGAGATAATATTTCGAATGAGAGAAAGAAAACTCCAATACAGATAAATAAGAAAAGTTAAAAGCGGCAAACAAATAGAATTGATCCTTGAAACAACAGCGCCCTCTTTATTTAGCGAGAGCTTCGGCGATAGACAGATGCGTCTGGCTGCCTTTGATTTATGAGAGAGCCGAACATTGCGAATGGTGTTGACAAAGAGGAACGTATTTAGTCTAATTGAAAGGAGGAAAAATACGTAGTACGACCTTCGAATGGAGTTGTTCGGAATAATAAAATCGCATCTTTTACCGGGGCGAAATTGAATGAATCCTCCCTCCTCCGGATGATTTAATGGATTTGTTGAATGTTTTTGAGAGATTCTTTTGTTGTTGTTGCGAATGGCCTTTTAGCTGGAAGCTTTAAAGCCGCTTTTTTTATCAGAATTTCGGCTTTTTTTAACTTTGATTAAAAGTGAAATTAAAATCAAACTGTAGATATTCTCGCAAGTCTGGTAATTGACTTCAAAATTGAATCATTTCACTATATTTTGCTATATGAATAACACTTTTATGATTTCGCAAAGAACAACTTTTGTTATAGTGGGAAAACGTTAATGGCAATTATACAGGGCGACTCCTAACAAATTAAGCTAATATACCGAGTTAATATATTTCTGCTGATAACTGTAATAATTAAGAGGTGATGTGGTCCTTCTGAACCTGTATAACCCTTAACGAAAAAAAAAAAAAATGAAAATATGTTACCACTTTTCGTATATAAACCGACGAGAATGTAGTGACCCACTCTGTATAATGTTCTATAATATACCTTATATAAAATATAATATAAAAATTTTAAAAATATGCAAAATGTACTTTAAATTAATGAAGCAATGCTGCAGTTAAGACAGTGTAAGTCAATGGATTTAATATGCGCATGATGTATGTGTTTCTAATAAAATTCGTAATGTGTTGTTGTTGTTTACAGCAATTTTTCAATTATTTAACCTATTTTAAAGGCGTAAACTATGAAACTGACTGTAGGAAGAGAGGGAGTAACCTTCAATGTGTGGTAACTCATTGGTTTTTAAATAGCAACCCCTCATTTTCTTTGCGCCAATCGATTGTTTGTCGAAAATGCATATGCTTGTCAAAAAAAGTCTTTTAGCGAAAATGAATATTTCAGGAGATATTTCAGAAAAAAACTGTGGCAATCAGTTAAGATACTGATAACAAATAGCCATTTAAGTGCGTCTTGAATATAATAGCAGCTTTACTTATAAGTGGAATAATCCGACAAGGAGTGGCCGCTAGATCTCGCTTTTGGTCTTGGCTTTGTCAGGCGGCAGTAGGAGCTTGTAGTACTGTAAAATATCAGCCATAGATGGCCAGCCTCTTATTTTAGTTTAGCGTATGGTATATGTAATCCAGATCGGTTTGCAATCTAAAGGTTGTGAGTTCGCGTTTTAGTAGTGTGGTCATTTCGTCTTTTTTTTTTATTACATGATTTTCAAATTATAATTATTACAGAAGAATATAGATACAAAGAACTTTTTTTGTTTACACAGATTTTCTGTAATAATATTATTTAATTAGGTATATGTGAAAGTAAATGCTCATAATTAGTACCCGATTTTAAATGCATTTCCGTTAATTGCTCTATATTATATATTACATTTAAATTGTATTATAAAATTAAACAATAAAAGATTCTCAAATATTCAATCCAAAAGACATTTATCATTTAAATATATTTAAATAATTCATCAGTGATTATATGTACCCTAGCAGGATCATGGTTTATTTATTTTGTTAGGGTAAAGAAGTGATTATTACAAATATTTCTTTAAAAATAGGGTGTTATGGTTGGGTCAATTACTATACTTGACTATCGACATGAAATTTCTTCAGCGAAAAGACAGTATTATATTATATATATTCCCTGTTGCATCGTCAAATATCCGCTTCTATAAAATATATATTGAAATACGCCTGGTTTGTAGCAGGTAAGCGCACTTTCTTTCAAATTGAATCAAGTTTGTTTTGCAGTAGATATGTTAAAACAAAACTGTAATAGCGGATCATAATTTGTCAGTTTGGAAGAAGATAATCACAACTCAAAACTTCAGACTTTGCTTCTAAGGCTGAAACATCTTCAAAACGTGTATATAATTTTGTGGACAATTGTATACACATTTTGGAGATGTTTTAGCACTAAAAGCAAAAATCTTCAGCTTTGAGTTATGACCGTCTTTTTCTAAACCAACGAATTCTGCATTCAATATTTACCTTGTAGAGTATTTAATTCCCTTGTTTTTATGGTAAATATCATAATTATATTGACAATAGTATGGTTAATTTATTTCACTCATTCATCTTCAAGGTTACTTAAGAATGAATGATACCAGCTAAGTTAAATACATATTAGCTAATTAAACGAGATGCATTTATGAAATTGTTAGGTACTGCTTGGGTATATCTACTTTCTTATGGTCTAGTAGTTCTATCCCTATGGTTGGATTCATGGTTCCGTCCACTGCGACCACTAAGGTCCATTGTAGAGAGGATATTATTTTAAAGTTCATCCCCTACGGTGCCTCAGTATCTTGCTGAATGAGATTGCTTTCAGATCTTCTAAGGACGCCAAAACCTTCACAAAGGTTACATATTTGATTCTTGTTGCGGTAGAAGAACAGCAGAAAATATGCTCCAGACCAGTTTCGAGTTACATTTATGCTCCTAGTACTTTCAGTACCGCCTAACTGTCACTGAATATTTTTGTTGATTTCTGTTTGTGGTTTTTATCCAAAATCTTTCTCGTACGCATATCAATGGCATAGATTTCACCCTGAGAGATCGTTCTATGTTGTCCAAGGCTGTAATACCTTATGACTCTTTGATTGACGGAAAATATTCCTGCACCCATTACTCAATTTTCGAATCCTTCATAAACCAGCAGGTGTCTGCCTGCGTTAGTATTTTTTTCGTTGAATATCCTATTTCTTTTTTTTTTTGAAAAGGAGGTAGTGAATCTTCTTGGTCGCACAGATATGAATATGTGGCGATTGATTCGCTTCACCTATGTGCCATAGGTGAAAGGGTGGAAGGTCCAGAAGAGCTTCTAATGCCAATGACGAGGAGAGGAACATTGATCCCTCAATTGCCATAGTTGGAATCTTTGGAATGGACGTAAGTGTTGCAGTGGCTCTGGCTTTTTGTGCCTTTTGTCACCAAGCGTTCTACCATCACATAGAGCTGTTTGACTAGCTTTGCAAAATATTCTTCCACATGTCATAAGGATAGCCTTGTCTTGTGAGTGATATTTTCCAAATGCGCATCAGGTTAGACGCCTAGATATTTTACATTATCCGCAAATGTAAGCTTTCCACCTTGAACAGTGGATGGCATCACTTTCTTCTCCATTGGTGAGCGGTACTATCGTGATTTTGTTCGGATTAACGCCCAGATTTTCTCTGCTGGTGTTAATTATCTGTTTGAGAGCTGATTTAAAGATTTTATATAAGATTTTCTTGTCCCAGATCCTCGTAATAGTATTACGATATTCAAAAATAAGTGGCTCGCCATCTATGGCTATTTTACAGAAGCGCTAGGTCTCTACTATCACCTGACAGAATCTGGACTACAAAAAGAGCCAGACGATAAAAGAGAAGCACCGTTTGTACTACGAAAAAACTTCAAGATCCGTTTATGATCCGCATGAAGCATTTTCGCTTATTCTTACCTTATTCAAGGCCATCGTCAAGGCCCCCGACACGCTCAATCCCTGTCTCTCCTTCAGTTCACCCTTGACGGCCGTCAAATATCCCACCGTGAGTGCCTTTTCCTTCTTGATCGTCTTCTCGGTCCTGAGATTACCAGCCGCGATGTTCTCCTTCTTGAAGGCGCTCGTCTCCGTGGTGATGTGCTCCACCACTTCCTCGTCGTCCTCCACGCTGTCGTTGTCATACTGTCTGGCGTACGAGTATCCCTCGTTGTCGTCCGTGTAAAGGCGGTGGGGTTTCGTGCTCCGCGGTAACACCCTGCTGGCGGACGAGTTGCTGCTGCTCTGGCTGGCGCTGTCCACCACCAAATCGAAGCTCGGGACCGTCGTCAGTGCATCGCCTGCGAACTTGTCGAGCGGTGGCGATGACCCGTTGATGGGGGCGGATGTTACGGGCGGTGATGATGTGAAGTTGGCCCCAGCTAGGAGAGGTAGCAGCGCGACCAGCAGGGCCGGGCCGAGGCGCATGACCGGCCCGCGCGCTTATGAAATCTCCAGGATCAGCTGGAACAAGCAAAGAAGAAAATTATGATGCCGTTTATATTTTGGACAAACTTCGCAATACATGAAGAATGAAGGCTTCAACGACGCAATTTAAATTGCTTTCATCAAAAAAAGAACACATCCTCAAATCGCAAGGTACACTTCTCACAGGAAAAATCGGGACACCAGCAATCCTGAATTTTAAAATTTCTTGATTGTAAATGCAACTTTCGGAGGACGTATTCACTTATCATAGCCATAAATCACTTAATTATGTATATTACTCCGATCAAAGGTAACAACTAGAAATTTAAATAGAAAAATAAATATATAGAGAGGAAAAGGTTTATGTATAGTGGCGGCGTTTTCTTTAGAAATACCAATGAAAAAAAAATACATAACAACAAAAAGAACTCTTGAATAGACGGCTTCATTTAGAAATATATATGTATTTAACTTGTTTGATGTTATGTAGAGATAATTCTTTTTTAAGAAAACATATGGTGATGGAATTTTATTATTTAATATTAATGTTACTCGTTAGTGCTGCTTTGATATTAGTTACTTAGTTCGATTTATGTTGGCGAGTATTAGTTTAGCAATAGACAATATGTCAGTCAGCCTCCTCCCAGTTTTGGGATAATGTGATTTTCACAGATTTATTGACTACACTATTGATGTATTAATTACTATTGTTGTTTACTATACTTAAATATTGTATTACTATAAAGTTTTCTTCTATCTATAAAAAATTACCAAAACCAGGTTTAAGATTATTTATAAAATTCTTAAAGCAATTAAGTTCACAAAGAAATTATTTATTTTATTAACCCTCCGTTTATTGTA
Organism: Protaetia brevitarsis; assembly: GCA_004143645.1. Classification (NCBI taxonomy): domain Eukaryota; kingdom Metazoa; phylum Arthropoda; class Insecta; order Coleoptera; family Scarabaeidae; genus Protaetia; species Protaetia brevitarsis. The sequence goes on along the minus strand of RXPK01001922.1, from coordinate 13,628 downwards.
TTTTTAGGAAATATATCTTAGCTATCGCCTGTGTAATCTGACGTCGTTGATCTATTTTCTTGAAATATGCTCAACACTTGGTCTCTTTACAAACTGTCTTTATGTAACACAGGTATATTAAAAATTATTTACAATATTATTGAATTTATAATACATAACAAACATTGTAAGAAAGCATATTTTTCGTCAATGCTAAAATATTTATTTTGAATTTGATACATTTAATACTTTTTCGTTGCTACTGCCTGAAGCTGTGTTTACAGAACAAACGTATTAGCTATATTTCAATAAAATAGAACGACATTGGATTGCACAGGCGATAGTTAAGATATATTTCTTGAAGATACATATACGGAGGGTTAATAAAATAAATAATTTCTTTGCGAAATTAATTGCTTTAGAAATTTTGTAAATAATCTTAAACTGTTTTTGGTAATTTTTTAATACATAGAAAAATATTTTGTGGTAATACAATAATTAATAATACTAAACAACAACAATAATGAATACATCAATAATAGTGTAATTAGTCAATGTGAAAATCACATTGTTCAAAAACTCAGGAAGCTGATTGACACATTGTCTATTGCGAAAGTATTACTTTCGGGCATAAATCAAACTAAGTAACTAACATCATAGTAATAGGTAATATAATTTTAAAATCCCATCGCCATATGTTTTCTTAAAAAAAGAATTATCTCTATAACATAACATCAAACAAATTAAATACATATATGCATATTTCTAAATGGTGCCGTCTACTCAAGAGGCCTTTTAGTTGTTTTGCATTAATATTTCCGTATTCGGTATTTCTAAGAAAACACCGCCACCGAAATTCCAATGTGTTTATTTAATGTATAAACCCTTTCTCTTTATATATTTATATTTCTGTTTAAATTTTTAGTCTTTACCTTTGATCGCAATAATACACACAAAAAAAGTGATTTACAGCTTTGACAAGAGCATATATCCTCTGAAAGCGGCATTTACACCCAAGAAATTTTAAAATTCAGGATTGCTGGTGTGCCGATTTTTCCTGTGAGAAGTGTACACACTAAAAATTTAGGTAATTTTTCTTGGTAAAAAATATTAAGTACTTGAGATTTTCTTAATAAAAAAACTATTTATTTTATACAAAGTTAGTACAGTTACAGATAAAGTAGTAGAAGATTTACGTCGAAATTGTATTACAAAACTGTAAATCATCACGTCATGATGTTTTAAACATATAATAGTTATAAGTTTTCTGGCCTATAGTAGCAAATACGTTAAACATATTCTACAAGTACAGAAATTACCGTAAAGATGGCGGTTCTCCTATTTCACTACACTAACTTTCCATACTCGATATAAGTAAACAATGCGTTTGCTTATAATTTCTTTTTTAATTTATAGCGTTTTGTTTGCAAATAACTTAAAAAGATTTTGAAAGCATATGCTGTCATGTAACGTGAACAATGTGCTCGTTTGCTACTGTGTAATAAACATGGCTAATTAAGGTGTATGTTGCGCACAACTAAATGAATTTTACTAACAATAAGGAAACTAGTCACAATAAATACTTCAAATATTATTACAAATAAATGCGAGAAGAGATGATCATTTTGAAACATACTATACAGAGTGTTCGGAATAACTTGCTTATGAAATGAAGAAGACTTATCAATAATAGTGCTTTTCCCGTATATGTGTTATTAGTTCCTACCGATTGCTATACTCCTGCTCCATTGATAATAATTACGCGACGTATAGTTAGTTTTAGCCATGTTCATTGCCAAGTTGTTAAAGTTAAACCACCTTGGCGAATTACTAAGCAGTCCGTTTGCATCAGCCTGCACTTCGGAGTGCACTGTAAAAAATTACAGTAATTTTGCCATGGTAAATCAAGAATATTACATGTAATAACGTTGTGAATTTACCACAATAAATCATGTAAATTTGGTTTTACATGTTTTTTCTAGGATATTTAACATGAAAAGAAGAAAATTTCGGTAAAATTTATAGTCATGTAAGTTTATAAGAATGTACAAAAATTCCAAATGGAAAATACAGGAAAACATGTACAATTTTGTATTTAACTCTTAAAATTACTTAAGTGTAAATTGACATTTTTTTGGGGTATTTAATGGCCCTTTAAAAGTAATTTACTAGTGAAGCTATAATTTTGCTGTAAAAATATGAGGATCTTTTATATTTATTTGTTTTTTTATTGAAATTTTTCTGGGTAAAACTATAGATATCATGAAAAATAACGAATTCATACGCGCAAGCAATGTGTTTGGTTATTGAATTTATTTATCTGTGCGCGTAGGTAATCTATTCGTAGTTGTCGACACTTATTATTTGGCTCAATGATATCATGTACGTCACAAGCAATCGTAGGTTTCGCGTAAGCGTGTTCATTTCTGATACCCTGGTTGAGCGATTCAGTATGACCTATTTAGGTGTATAAAAGAGAATTAGGTAAGTTGCTTGCTCTCTTATAAAATACATATTGAAAATTGCTTCAGTGTTCGGTAAATATAGGTTCATATAAATATTACATACGAATTTTACAGTACAATCTTTGAAAAACACATCAGCATGTGAAATTTACTAGATGGTAGAAATTTTACCTTATGAAGCAAATTTACCTGTAAAATTGTAGGCAACTTTGTTACCTACGATTTTACATGTAATTTTACTGCAACTTTTTTACAGTGTGGTCCCTTCCAGGTGCAATGGCTGACGTATCGTCCGCATATAAATACACTCACGCAAAAGAGCCATCTGTTATAACTGATCGCCTTACCTGTTCCGGGGAACGGCTATCGGCTATGATTGATCGACTTATCCGTTGCATTGGAACGGCTAGCGGTTATAATTGAACGGCTTACCCGTTCCAAGTAGGGGTGGTCAGGCAAAAGGTAGGGTTTGTGGGAATAAAATGTAATTTCAGACCTTACGGTATTATTCTTATGGTATTTTGTGCTCAAAGTCTTAGCTTACTTAAGTATGTGTGACACTCAATCAAGCAACCTAATACAAGTAAAAGTTAAAACCAAAACTACATAAAAATGTAATTGATTAAAACATCAAACTTGTAAATTCAAGAGATATTACAGAATTGTCAAAGTGGACAAAAAAAAAACTAAATAAAATTGTGGTGAAATAATAATTTACCGTTTTATGGTTTCTTAGATTTAATTATTGTTTTTTTACGCACGAAGTGATATTAAAATCGATATCAAGATATTCAATCGGATACACCATACAATTTCTTCTAAACTCGCCTGATAATCGAGAACTTTGTGATCTATGACGCATGACGTCAACTTTTTCGAACATAAGAGGCAATACCGAAGTGATAAGGTGTTATCACGTCAAAAATAGCACTCCTTAAGTCAATTGAATGAAATAAATCGTTCTTTACAGCAACTTGAGAAAGCGTTTCAATACAACAAAAACATCCAGGATTTTATAATTGAGAAATTATTGAAGGTAAAAATAAAATTCCAAGAAATCTACACCGGAATATCTCTAAAGGACAGTTTAAAACTTCGAGTTTTGCAACTTACAGCGGCCACTCTATTGCTGTATGATACTGCAACACCTTGCTTTATGCTCTATCCGACACAAGCACCTCGTTTCGTTACTGCTATAATTCGCGCAATAAATAAGAGCAACCCTTAAAAAGTTTGAATATCCCAGACTGTCTGCGAAGTTTTCATTACCCGTCGAGCATATGGAGGAGGAAGGTTTTATATCAAAAGAAGAGAAAAACGGAAAAAGAAAAGGAATGAAAATATGAGAGTCATCCGAATGAGACCGCGTTTAATACATAACACAGCGATAAGTCAGCTCGTTTCCTTTCGCGTTGCGGCTTGCCCATTTTAAATTTTTAAAAGAGAAGTTATAGTCACGCACGGAATATGGAAATATGTTTATGAATATTGCGAACTCGCGGTGTTGTTAGATTATTATGTTTATACGCAAAGGATGTGTATCCGCCTCATTTCTAGCTTCCTGCTTGTATACCTACAAAGACGTTCCGAGAATGGGAAACCTTCCCTAGCGAGCAGCAAGCGTACAGCGTGAAGTGAGTGCTAGTACTTTTAATATTGATTGTTTATCTATCTAGGAAGGAATTCATATAAGTGTGTATTGCGGGATGAGATATGAGGTTACACATCATGAATAACTTTGATCTAGATTCATGCATATGTATTTATTTTAATATGGTATTTTACTTACATGAAGTTACGTATTTCATACAAGCTTTAAGTTTGTATATATTTATTTTCAGTATCATTAATTAGTCTGTTGAACACTTCAAATCCTTCGAGAGATAGGGTAGAGAAACAGTTGGAGTAAGTTATTGATGAAAGTATACAGGGCGTCTCACGGTATGTATGTGGGCAGGGTGACCTCAAAGATCTATTGCGTCCCCTACTCTTGCTGTTTTACAGCTGGCCTTCCAATCCTATTCCTTTGAGAAAGTGTAGGATACAAGAAGGCCCCAGGTTAGCTAAGTCTGCCTCTTCGTTTTCGCGTGCTCCCAGGTGAAACGCCCTTGAGTTGCCCAGTGCTACGCAATTTGAGAGGGGATGGATGCTATCCTGTTCCCCAATCTGCTCCCTTTCGGGGCCTGGTTTAACAGTTAGATTTTCGGTAGCCGAAAGCAACAACTGGAATCGTTGTAGAACCCTGTGCAAGCAGGTCCTAACAGATAAGTCTCCCTCTTCGATTTCACATACTCCCAGGTGCACCGTCCTTGAGTTGCACAGTGCTACGCAATTTGAGAAGAGATGGATGGGTGTTTCATCTTCTTCCCCACAAAATCTACGATTCAGATTCCTTTGCAAATTCCAGTTTTGTCAGGTGTCCTTTCAGTTTACAATGGACTGAAGGTATTCCTGTTAATATGCGAACATTGTTCTTAATAATGTTGATGCATTCTGTAAATCTCTGCTGGTTATAGGTTAAAAATACTTGAGTATTTCTCAAGTTCTCAGATAACTGGTTCAAGGCCATATATCTATTCAGTTCCTCTGCGATTTTGGAGCAGGCAATATTTCAAGATGGTGTTATGATCGCACTCGCTCTTGTTACTAAGCTTTGTTGGAGAATTCTTTCACAAAGCTGAATTTTTGGACATGTTATCCCGGAGCATGTCCCAGGTTCGATCACCGTCAGGAGATTGAGGTATATGCCTAATCGTTCCTTCGTAATTAATGTATATTAAGTTAATGTAATTTTGATAAAAAGTGTGAACATTTTGACATTTTTAGCTCCAAGGCACAGTATTGTTTAAGTGAACTGATTGGGTTTGCTTCCATTACATTTTTCTTGTCTCAGTTTCTTTCTGTAGATCTTCCTGCTATCAATATATCCTTTATAAAATAAGTCATTATAACGCATTCTCACAACCTTTATAAAAATGATAAAACTTGCATCACCACATGTCTTTCCAAACTTCCGCAAAGCAAACGATAACGGAAATAAGATTTAATTTCCTATTGGTTATTTCAAGGTCATTATAAGTAATGGCATAAATAGCCTAAGGCCGAAACCATAAAGATCAAAGCTCTTCATTAAAATATTATAATTTTGACATAAAATTAATATTTCAATGACTGTTGTTTTAAACAAATGACGTATTGAGTATTTTGCATGCGTGTGAATCTGAAATTCGTCTGCATATACTCTTTATATTAATAACCACATATTTTACGATTACAAATTTTATTTTGTGTCCTTTTAGGTTATAAATAGAGTAGTCAACTGCGCGCCAGGTCAGTACTGAGCTTCATATATGTGAGATTAACGTCTAACATAAGTATACTGCACAGTGTTGGGAAAAGCAAAATTATTTATTTATTTAACTATAAATATTATATATAAGCCCCTTACCTTACTTAGGTAGCAGAAATGGTATAGGATTCCTGAAAAGTTTGTAGCATTAATAAGTGTTCAAGATTTTTCTCACGAAACCGCTTTCGTCGCGATGATAAAACATGCTTATATTTTGAAAAAGACCTTTCAACATCTACGGATGTAACACACATATAATTAAAATAATCTTTTTCTTTTTGCGTTCATAAAAACGCAATGTAACACGCTTTTTGCGTATCGAAAAGTGCTTCATGTGATACGCCTTTTTCATTTCTAGAGGATGCTTATTGAATCATATCGACAGAAGCAAATTGACGTTTAATGCATGTAAATTGTAAATCTTTAATAAAAATTCTTACAATTTAGTTTACATTGTTATTGTAAGGAAACGTGGAATTACTGTATACATTTACCTGACGGACAGTATCTTGACATGTATTGTTATGCAGGCAAATTCTTCGTACAAAGTTTTCTGAGTTATGTTATTGGCTTTAATTAGACTCTTGTGATTGAGATCATTGTGATATAACTCAGAATGACAGATGTACTTGGCCTGATAAGTTGTGCGCTAACAGCACTTTACTTTTCATGATGTTTCGATGACCCTCAAGCTACGCAGATGATTCATCCACAGACGTTTTATAGTCGCAAATACTGCCTGCGTCTGCTAAGTGTGTAGCACTAGAACGGCTGAAGCAAGTCCAGTTAAGCTTGAATTGGCAATTAGAAATCAGCTATTAATTTAGGCATTTTGCATCGTATTAATTCCAATCGGGCGATATACATAACCTTGCGATATGTAAGGAAGAATCTTGTGATTAATATTTTTGGTGCAGCGACATATTTTTAATTAAAGTATCCATCTTTCATCGTAATTGCAAAACTCTTAGATATTAATTTTTTGTTTAGGTAATGTCACAAAAAATAACATCTTAATTCTAATATGTAGGACATATTTTGTTATTATCTCGTCTAAGGCATGTGTAACCCATTATTAAAACGATCTAAATTAAATCATTACATAAAAAAATTACATTTTGAAATAATAGTACTTTATTCCTAAATACATGCGTCAGAACCGTTTTATAATTATTAATATCTTCAATGCATAAAATTTTAGATTTCTTAGCCTCGTATCCTCAAGAGATGTTTTAATGGCTTGTAATTTAATATAATTTGATATGTTGTTATTTTTAAAATGGAAAAGCAAGACGAGCATGGAATACATGACATAAGGAAGAAGATTTTGTATTTTTACCTTGTTTCAAATACGCCATAAAATGTTTTCGATATTGTGTTAATTATTCTGTAAAGCACAAGTTAAATGAGGGTAGCATTTTTCATATATGCTTTTGATTTTTTCGGTAATAATTTATGACGGCATTATCGCATTTCACGCAGTTGTGGTGGGTACAAGATAATTTGTCTCGTTATCATTTTGTTACAGTTTACAGAGGAACTTATAGAAATTATTGTTTAACATTTAAATAGCCGATTGAATTTTGAATTGTCAATGTAATCGTATGTCAATTGACTTCATATAAAATAAAACTCAACATTTTTAATGGATTTTTATTAAGTATTTATTTAATTTATAATACAAAATAGAAAAAATGTAGAAGGACTAGTTTCATAGGTTTTTGTCGCACTCGTCATTAGATCGCGCTGGGCTCGTTTTCTAACTTGAACTCATGCGACAAAATCGCCTTATGAACCGTACTTTAATATACTTTAGGTAGATAAGCGATAGATGCACCACCAATATGAGTACCCGATTTGTGCCGCACATAATATTTTCGCACTATACAAACTATTTTGCACACATAATGTAATCCGGATTCACCGATATACATGCAACATTATGACAATCGTCATTTTCGACATTTTATCAACGCGAAAACGCACAGAGAATGTACTATCTTGCTCAAACTGACTAAACGATACTACATACTGAACAACGAATCGAAAGTATTTTACAGCCTTAAAGATATACTATGCTAAATCTGATAACGGAGTGAGTCGCCCGTGTGAGCAACACGCTGACATGTGTTATAATCCACGAGTACATTGGTAACTAAAATATATTTTAAGCAAGAAAATATTATTGATGTGTTGTGAATGTTGCTTACTTTAGAAGTGCTAAACTGCTTAAATTAAACGGTACGATTGAATAGATTCCAATTCCTTTAAAACCACTTTGCGAGGCTCAAAATTCAAAACCAGAAGCGAAAAGAAGCTCAGAATAAATGAGAATTTATCTGAGAGGTTACAAAAAAGTAAAAACCGCATTCCACACACGCACATATATTGATATAGTATTATATCGTATTAATTAGATAGATTTTTACGCGAATTATTATCGAATTAAAGTGTTTATCAAATAAAGGTATAAGAAATGATAAGTTAGTGATTATAACTTAAGGATAATTATATCGGAAACGCACCCAATTATCTGATATGTAATTATTAACAATCGAAATTCTACACTGAATTTTAATATTTCCCTATCTGCAATCGATTTTTTGCGTACTTTATTACTTAGTTATGAGAATATATCTGTGACAACCAATTAAAAACGAGAATTTCCATTAGAGACGCTAGCGACTTTATGGAATATCAAACAATTACAAAAACAACTCGAGTCGGTATCTAGATGGCGAATTCCAGCAGTTCAGTCAATAACGTAAACCAACTAAAACATATTATAAACAATTTGTACACACACAATGCAGAGACGTGAAAATTCTAAATAATAAATATCTTTAGCGTTCGTCTATAATTCAACGTTGTTGTCTTACATATTTCGAATTCTTGGTACGTACATACGAGTACTGATAGCTCAAATAGCTGGTTGCAATGTTATAAAGAACCGGCCTATAATGCACATGCGAGCGCAGGTATGCGGTGGTATTCATGTACGGTCAGTACGATCGAGAGGAAAAAATATTTTCAATGAGAGAAAGTTTATAAGTGTCATGTCATAATTGCTGGATAGTGTAAGAGCGGTAATAAGGTTGGAAAAGACAGTATGTTTTCTCGCGAATTCTATGTATGTATGTATGTATACACTGTACATTGATGAAAACATATTTTTCTATGTAAATATGACAAGATTTCTTCACAACTAAGCATCTTATAACAATGCAAAACTTGTCTAAGTGCAATCATTTTTCATGTCATAACACAAATAGAAAACTCACAAAGAGAATCCATCAAATGTTCAGATTTGGTGTTGTCAGTAGAAGTGCGACTCGTTGAATATTTAAAAAAATTTAGCCATGAGGCAAGATGTTAATTTTTTGGAGCCCAATAAGTTTAGGGTCGCTAAGTACTAAATAGCACTAACTAACATCCGTGATAGTGCACTACACTATTTTAACGCTTTACCACTGTAAAGCGTGTAATCCGTGTGCCTGGGTTCGAATCTGATAACCAAATTTTAAGCTTTATTTTTCAAATTAAATATTGCAATAATAATAAAGGTACAAAAGAAGGTTTAATTTATGCAGATTGTTAGTAGTATTGTTTAATTAGGTAAAGGGTTTTCCAATAAGACTTTAATTTGAATATTAAAAAAACGAGAATTTTAAAGAACAAATCAAATATTTATTTCGTTGTAACAGAAAGGTATGCCATTAAAGATGAAACGATGTAGCCAATGGCCGTCACGGCTACGGTTGCAGCACATATCTTTTCATGATTTTCCATGACAATCGCACTTGCGGCTGTATGTCTCGATAACTCACGAATTCCATTTTAAGGTCTTGATCGATAGTGAAGCATTGCATAGACCTGATCTTCACGTGGCCAAAAAAAAAGTCTAAGGTGTAAGTCAGAAGATCTCGGGGCAATTGTGATCACTATTCGTGAATAAACGGCAGGAAATTTTCTTGCAATTGCGATTGTTTGTTGCTTGTGTGGCACGTAGGCCGTCTTGTTGAAAATAAAGTCGTCATCATTATTTCCGATTCCGGCATAAAAAATCATTAATCATAGCTCGTAGCGAATCATTCACCGTAAAGTTGCACAGCCTATTTTCGAATAGTAAGGTCCAATCACACCGCCAGCAAAAACCACACAAACAGTGACACGTTGAGGATGAGAGGCTTCTAACAAGCATCCTTGGATTTTCCGAGTCCCAACGCGGCAATTCCTATCACTACCTCCGAAGATGAAAATGGGCCTCATCATGAAGATGAATTTTCGATGAAAATCGGATCATTTTGTGCTTCCAATGCCAACCAGCGAAGATACGACGTTGCTGGTGCCGACGGCTTGAGTTCTTGTGTAAGTGAAATTTAAACCCTTAAAACCTAAGTCCTTATGCAAATACGGTGTAATGTGTTTTGTGGTTAACCTATTCCAAGATCGACGAGGAATCGAAAACTGGGTTTTCGTCAACATATGGCTACAGCTGCAATATTCTCAATTGTTCTTGATCGACGCACACGGTTTCGATTCTTCACATCATAAGTTGTCCACAGCTCAAATTTTTTAACCAGTTTCAACTATTGTGCCGAGTAGGTGCTTCACGACGACCAAAAAGTGTTTAGTTTGCGAATTGTGACTGCAAAATTTTCACAATTTCTGTAGTGAATTTTAACATTTAATGCGTTGTTGAGCGTGTATGTTCCATTTTTAGTAATGGCGTGTTTTTACTTGTAACGTCAAAGAAGACAAGCTTCAAAGTGACAGTGCCCAGATAGCGGGCTATTTAAAATAAACCTCTTATTGTAAACCTTATAAGTGAAAGTAAATATCAATAATTAGTAACATTTAAAGTAATTTTGGTTAATTTAACTGGATAATAATCAAATTAATGTTGATGCAGTAGGTTAAAGTAATAATAATAGATTACACAAATGCTTCCTTTAAAAGTCCTAATTGAATTCCTATTTTGATCATCCCAGTGTCATCTACGTTCTTAATGAAGAGTTTTTATTCTATAATATATCTTTGAAATATCCCTTTCTCATTATTTCTGCCCGAATTCTTCCCAAATTGACATCTATTTCTTGATTTCCTTTTATCTTTTACATTTTATAAAAATATTCCTCAATTTATTTAATATCAAAATATCATTTGGCTTTTTTGATTATATGTTATCTGTTGAGTGAATTAGTTATAATATTGAATTTGCCTGCACGCCGTCTTATTTTCTTCATTAAAAAAAAAAAAAAAAAACTAAACAGAATTAAAAATTTATTCTATAGTTTTGAGTATCCATCCCCCACATACCTTTCGCTTGGGTTATCCTGTGGATGTCGAATTGAGCAGTAGTATGTCTTGATATCGCAGTGTTTTTTGAAATTTTCGTTGTAAAAAAATATGTGGCGTTGTCTGCTATAATACACTTTCGTTTTCCATATTCACTACAGTATTTTTTTTAGCAAACATATTGTGAATTTAGTACTTTAGTATTGCAAATGGTGTCGGAAAAAGTTTAACAAATTTCGTAAAAATATCAACTAACGTACTATAAGAATGTGTTTATTCTACTGGTCTGTTTGCATTAAATTACTTAGGTAATCTGTTGCTATTTTCTCTCTGGGTGCTGATGCTTGATCTGTTTAAGTTTTATGTTTGCCGAACTACCATAAGTGACATTTGTTGATATTTTTGATGATAGTGTAAGCGTTTATACCATAGTAGTTTTCTCGAAGTAAGGCCAGTTTTTTCTTGCTCCTATGTGTCCGTAACTTGTATGTACCTTCCATCCTATTTGTTCGGTCATAGACTTTTCTATCACATATAACTGTTCAAATTATTAAAACCATGACATAAATCATCATTTTCAATTTAACAGAAAAATTAAGTAAAATTGCTACTATAGAAGCTATAAACGTGGCGCAATCAAGCAGGGCCGTTCTTTGGAGACCATTATGGGCCTCCTCCACTGGAGCTTTATGTAAAAGCGATCCTTAGACTGAAAACCAACAACTTGTGGCATCCCAAATTAGGGGCAACCCCAGGATACTACGGGACGATACTGGACGGGCATTGCTGCAAATACTCAACGGAACAGCTAATGGCCCGAATATCTCATGAAGGTGAAATCTCCACACACAACGAGACCAGACGTAATGTATCACGGCTCTTGTGATTGGTACGGACGGATCCAAATCCAGGCAGCGGCTCAGAGCCGGTATTTGTGGACGGAGACCTAATCAAAAGGATTCATAAGTCCGAGGAAGCATGCGACGGGGTCTTCCAGACAGAGGCTATTCCCCTTGCAGCTTCTGCAGATGTGAATTGCAAAGGAGACCTAGATGAGGAGGAAATAGTATAAGGACTGATAGCAGCGCTATCAGGCAATCTCGAACCCTGCACTAGGCAAAATAAGTTGCAGACTCAAACAATCCTCAATACTGAGACGAGCTACACGCTGTCTCTGAATGTCGGTGGCCGGGACATGAGAATAAAGGGCAATATAAGGACTTAAAAGACATTTCATAGGTCAGAGCCCGTATGTGGGAACCGAATCTGCAACCTGTTACATAAAGAAAGTACAAAGCAAAAGGGACTGAAAACTCAACTAACATCTAATAGGGATAGGGATGCTAAATTCTCTAATAATCTACTCAAATGCAAAAACGAAGAAACTAAAACCATTACTGGACTAGTAAAAAAGTAAAAAAGAAGCTATAAACGTCAGAAAACTTTGTACGTTATCCACCATCTTTATGGATAAATAAAAGTATCCCAGTTGGTATTCAACAAGTATGTGTTACAACTATGACCAAACGAATTGCAATGTCGGGTGATAGGTTTCAATAACCTATATTCGAAACTTTAGGTATTATGAAAGGAAAAAAAGCAATACAAAATCATCCATGACCCTTTTCGGTATCTTTCGATATTGATTTTTGATGTTATACAGTTAAAACAGTTTTCTCGTTTTGCTCTTCTCGTGATGCATTTCCCACTGAAAGCACTTCAGCAGCTATCTCGTTCTATATTGCCCTAATCAATGTATTCAGGTGAAAGGCCTTTAAAACTCTGTTAACACATGTCGAGTTGCTTTATTGTAACATCAGGTTAAGAAAAAATATATTTAATTTCAGAGGAAGGTGTTTCAAATCCGAACAAAGTTATAATTTTTGCATAGTTGGAAAGTGTATTCATTCTAAAAATTTAGCTGTAATTAAAATATTTTTCCATTTTTTGTTAAAAAATTATTTTAAAAGAAACTAAACTAAATTGTAAGATTTTCTCTTAAAATTAGGAATACGTAAATCATTTGGAAGTATCAATAGGACATCTTATTAGTTCTAGATAAATATGTAACACAAACTTAATATAATTTCTACGTTTTATTGTTCCAATGCATTTAATTAGAATACTAAAGAAAACGTTGCTGAGAAGGAAAATGTCTCATTTGAAACTAAAAAAAAGAGCAACCTTTATCTGGAATTTTATTCATGGGAAGATAATAGTTTTCCCAGTATTTTTTTGTTTTGATTGAAAGAATTTCAATAACAGATGTGAGAGATAGATAAAATACACTTACTATACTGATACTCTCATCTTTCATTACAGCTTTAGTCACCAAAGCAAGTTGGTATTTTATGTAGTCGTCGCTAGTGCATGCTCTGAATAAATAGCGATTTATCGATAGCTCCAATAATGCTATTTTTTAATAGTAGCTACTTTAAAACGCTACGCAATCGCTGTTTGGCTTGTTCTTGTTTTAAAAGCGTTTAGGATAGATAGGTGCTGGGTTGCGCTATAATACTATTACTACTATAAAACGA